>APFE030053418.1:0-17424 GCA_000404065.3 Pinus taeda
ATCAATTATTAATTTTATTAATTTTTATAAATTACTAATAGTAATTTTTAAGCTCCAGGTTTATGATAACCTATGGTATTGACCCATGGTAATACCATGGTATTCATGTCAGAATAGATTATTTAAAGGGGAAATTCTATCATCTTAGATCCATCTTAATTCTGGGTCTACCAAGTGCTTAGAGGGATAAATAGATTTCATCCCTCTAAGAGTGATAGATGTGGAGTTAAGATGGATATAGGTTGGTTTTTATGATAATGAAGATATTAAATAGACTTAGGAAATTATATTGTAAAAACATCTTAAGGTGAATGGTTAAAGCTACATTTAGTTACTTCACAAAATTTAGTAAAAAATACCAATATTTCCTTAATATTTGTTTTTCTGATTTAACAAAAAAAATTCAAAAAGTGAAACCTTATCACTCTTTCTGCATCACCCTTGCAGAAGATTTCCCACCATTTTCCAAGCATTATCAATATGATATCTTCATGAAAAATTTTAGGTACTGATGTTGGATTAGTTGTTTGAAAAATAAGCTAGTTTGTACAACCTTTCATCTTCTGTGCTTTTCTTAGTTTGTCCTAATGATCTGTAGGGGTTGAAGCCAGTGCACCATATTTTCCTAAAAGGTGGAGATTGTTCACCAAAAAGGAAATTAATCTACATCTTACAACACTATTAAAAAATGCGAGATGTATGAGGGTACTGAATTATGCTAATAAGAAATTTAGATTGGGAGAGCCGTAATTAAATTTTATTATTTAATTGAAGATTTCCAATTAAAATAATTATAAATCTACATTTATATATTCATATATTAATTGAGGCTTCTCACAATGGTACTTCTTTAATTAGGTCCCTCAAGCTTGGGATACTAATACTTTCTTTATATATAGTTGGGGCTTGCTACTTGTTGGCGTGTGGCGGTAAAAAAATTGATGTGTTTTTTTTTTTATCTTGCAGTTGGAGTCTATGGAATAAGAAAGAAATTTGATAACTTGAAAAAAGTGGTAGCTTGACAAATGTTGTAGAGAAAATATTAATCTCTCCTACCTTGACAGAACTCGTGGTCAATATCAACACATATAAGAACTTTGTTGTGGAATATTATCAAAACTAATAGAAGAATATGAAAGAGTGTATTGTAAGAACCTTGACAAACACGGCCACTGAAACTTGAAACATTTTTTTGTAGGAAGAGAAAATTATGTTTCTTTTTTCCAAACATGTATGTTAGTATATTACAGTTTAATGAATATGTTTTCTTATTATCATCTATGGTTTCATACTTTAACAAAAATTCGCACAAGACTTCAACATGTTTTATTATCAGTAATATTTGCAGGATCTTACAAGATTTTATAATTTTAGTGAAAGATTCCTCCATGCACTGTACAAGAATAAAATCCTGGGAGAGATTTCGCTCAAAAAAATTATATATACATATTATATTATTGATAAAATCACCTCCCATTTTTCCTATGTATCATGGGGATTAGCCCATTTATTATACATATAAATTTAGGGTGGTTCTTAAAATTTTCCCTACTTTTTACTTTTTTAATCAAAAAATGGTGAATCATCCTCCCTGGTTGACATCATCATCTTGAATCCTATTGATTCTTATAAAGTTGATTTTGGTTGTACATTTTTGTTTTGAGGCCCACTTTTTACCTTAAAAGTATCTAATGATAATATTAATGAAAATACCTTCTTTCCTTCACCTCGAAGACATTTCTATTGTGAACATTTAAAATTTTATGTCAACCAACAACGTTTTTAATGCACTATAAATATATATCAATGATATGCTAAAAAGCTACCACTTGTTACTATTCTTCTTGTGAAATCCCTTCTATAGGGCACTTCCGATATATAGCAATTTAGTATAGCAAAATATGCATTTACAACAAATAGCCGAAATAATTCGCATATCTAAACACACCACAATTCTGACACGATTTTTAGAAAACCAGGCACAATTTTTTTGGAAAATTGGATTACAGTTGTCAAACTGCAGGATTTTCAGTATCAGATTAATTGTTGATAGTGCTAAAGTTTCTTCCTTTTTCTATTTCCGCTACATGTTACCATTCTGCGTGTGAAGTGCATTTGGCATAATATTTTAATTAAATGAGATTTTAAAAACACCAAAGCAAACATTTTTGAGAAATAATAGAAATAATTTAAAAACAAATCTCAAAATTTAGAAACCATTTACTCCATGTACAATATAAATTAAATGTGAATCTTTTCAAATAATGAGAACTAGCTTATCGACTATCAATAATCACATCCACTACTATATCGATGTGAGTTTAGAGGTAATAGCATTTATGTTCCCGATTACGTGTCAATCTGTCCATTCGCCAAAATTGTACCGAACCGTTAATGTCATTATTTTGTGTATGAAAATGATGAAACCACACTTTGCACAATGAAAATGTTTTAAATTTTTATTTCTTATCCTTCTTTTTCCACTTCTACATAACACAAATTTGTACTTCCGCCTCTTTTCCATATGCAGTATATGCCTCCTGCACTAATTACTATCACCAGTAAAACTCCAACTACAACATTATTATTAATTGTTTTTCGCAATTGCTAAAATTCATTATTAAATAATTTTATTTAATTAATAAAGCTCATAGTGAAACAAGTTTCTTATATAAATACTTAATTCCCCAAACACACTTGTTACTTGGATAGCTTCCGCACATGCACAACCACTTCTGCACAAATAGTTTTGTACTCAATAACGCTTTACAAATACTCATTTACAATTTACTAATGTAACTTTTATGACTTACAATATAAGATTTAATATATGTTTCACACAAGAAAAATCTTCTCACAATAAAACAAGTTTATATCTTTAGTACGACTTATTTAAATACTTATTTATTTTAAGTAAACAAATTGTCTATATTAATAAGCAAATTACTTAGAAAAATTGGTTTACATTTGACCATTGCAAAATGAAATATGAAGTTTTTTCAAAATGCTTTGAAAAACATATACCATAGTTCAACATATAATTATTATCACTTATTATTATCAACATATATTGTTGTACAAAGATTTTACTCCAGACAACTTCCTCTATGTAATGGAAATTTTCATCTTAATACCGACATAATCAAGACTCTGTACAATGAAACACTAATGTGTTCCATTATCGCTTTTATACATGCATTCATTAATAAAGGCAACCAGAACACAATATTCATGTTTTCTAGCCAAACAACCTTCAATAGTTACTAACATATTCACAACAAGTGTAATTGTATTCAAATTGAAATGCTAATCACAGCAAGTTCAATGCATACAATTTCACATGTAAAACATTATCTACGAGTTATTGAAATAACTGGTAAAAATTGTGGTATTAGAACAAAGTAAACTGAAATGAATTTTAATTATTATTATTACAGAACATTAGCTAATATATAAAACTTAAGAAAATACTAAGAAACGAAGTGTTCAAATTTTTTTTTTTTTTTTTTTTTTTTTTTTTTTTTTTTTTTTTTTTTTTTTTTTTTTTTGTATAACATTTTGGGAAACCTAGTCCATAGAACATCCCATGTCAAATGTTATTGCACAATTGTATACATAGGTAGTAATATAGAAAATATATTAATTAGAACTGCAATAACTTATGATTGCATAGCCATGAACTAGGAAATAGTCTTTAGTTGCATAAAGCATTTATGAAAATCCTAATATTTCAATCGCAAAGTTAAATGCATTTGTCCCAATGACAAATGCATTTACGAATTAAACTATTCCATTATAACACAAAAATAAAATTTAAATAGTTAAATTCTTTGACGTAAAAAAAAATGTTCAAATGTATTAAAACACTTACAATATGCAAAATCAGAGTCTGATATTCTTCATCCCTTAGCTATCTCTCACAATCAGACTTCTTGCAACGAATTCCTTCACTTTAGCTTGAATGAAGTCTTTCATTCGAGTAATAGTAATTTCATGCTAAACACATTCATTGAATATCTCTTGTTCAATTATTTTTTTTCTTCTTGTAATTGAAAAACCGAGACAAAATACTCTTCATTGACACAAACAAAAGTAATTAGCCATTTGCTAATTTTGTCTACATTAAAATCAATTACATCAATGAACTTTGTTGCCTATGATTGTTTCAGCTTCTCCAAATTAATCATCAACTTCTCCTTTGTAATCAATCTAGATTCATATGTAATACACATACTGTTTAAATCTTGAATAATCACTTTCGCCTTGAGATACACATCTACTCTTCAATTTCTTATGTCTCCACACTCAGAAATAATGTCTTCCATTGTTCAGATTTTCCCAGACCATGCAACCTTGATCTGCCTCATTTGATCAACATCAAGAAACCCTTGTTTATCTCTTTCTAGTTCAGACTGTGAATCAAGCTTCTGACTAAAAGTTAATAGATCATTGTCTATGAATTCCATGTCCCCCTCCATCTCACTTTTGACCAATTAGACTGAAGACCTACTTCTATACTTTAAATTTCATAGATTGTGTTATCACTCGGATTTTCCTTGAAGTTGTTAGAAGAAGGAAAGGGGTCCGAGGCAACCACAAACCAAATTTTAAGTACAGAATCTAGTCAATCTGTACTCAGACAGGGCTCTCGTTTTAAGATTTAGATTTGTTTTATAGGATATTAGGCTAGTTATGAAAGCTTGGGGGTTTTGATTGTGTTTGGTGGTGGAATTCTGGAGCAGATGGATAGAACAGAGTATCTTGGGCCATTGGGCTATGGAGTCAGCTGAAGATGGCTTAAGTGGATCAGGTTTTTTCAACAAAATAGGGCTTCAAAGCGCAAAATAGTCAAACCAGAGACAAATGGTAACTTGAAAGGGTGAAATGGACTTAAAAGGGAAGAAGGGAAATTAAGAATCCTTCAACAAGTTTTATGAGGAGGGAAATTAGGTGATCACTAATAAAAAGCAATTAAGGTTTTCTTATTAAATGACCGCAATGATAAACTAAGAAGCAAGGAGCAGTTAATAATTCCCCGCCTATGATAGTTTAGAAGAAAACATTTAGAATAAAAACAATTTTAAAGACAGATTGCAATGAAGCACTTTCTGAAATATACTTTTTCGTTTATTATTAAGATATGAGACACATGTGAAATATTGAACCAGAAAACAATAACACATAAGATATAGAATACTTATTTGTCCAACGTTTGACACATGAATCCTGTAAAAAGTCCTTTGCTTTATTTCTTCATCTAGTCAGCCATGCAAGAGTTATTCAACAACAATTTATTCCAAAATAATAAGTCTACAGAAATGTCTAAGAATCCACCCTAAGTACTTTGAATGAGGAAGTACTTATACAAAAATTTACAATAAAATATCTCATAACTAAGAGAGATATAATATAGGAAGACTAACTATATGTTACATAAAAGTAGAGACAGATAGCCTCGAAGATAGAAGCTAAAGTGAACTGATGGCTTGTTGTCCCTATTTTTGTGAATGAGCTGGAGGCAGGCCCTATGATTGAGCAGCTTGCTGTCTTGCTCGTAATTCTGTGTTGGTTGTTTTCTTTTTATCTTCTTACTGATACTCTTTGACCTATTCTGATTCTCTCTACCTGCTTTATCCTTGTTCACCTTCTTTTACCAAAGTTGACTATGGTAAATACTGGAAATTTATTTTTTTACTACGGTAAATTATAAAATTTCTGTCATATCTGTCCACCAATCTTCCCTTGGTATCCTGGTCCTTTGAAGCTTCCTGAAGATTTCATCAGCCTCAGTGTATTTAACAAAATTTGGTTGTACTAGAAACAAATGTTTTAATTCATGCTCAACATAAAACAGGTTCTGTAGACTGTCATAGAGAACTCTGCTTGTAGGGAGTGCCTTGGGTGCAGATGCACTAGCTGATGAACTGGCTTGGTTATTTGCATACTGACCTAATTTTTCAATATAATCCTCATGTCTCATCAATTTATCATTAATTCTAGAGTACTGGGAAGTCCTTTACTCTGTAAAATGCCAAACTTCTCCATAAATTCGTCCTCCTGCATGTTCTGACATCTTCTTTCTAAGTTTTGCTTCAGAGACCTTTTGGTCAATACCTTCTTGATTTCTAGGATAATCCCAGTTCTATCCTCAATATTCAGCTCTTCTAGCTGGTACTTATTTTTGCTGTTCAAAATGTTTATTAGCCTGATAGCTTCCTCAAGCTACCCTCCTAGTTCTTTCTTAGTTTTCTGAATCTCTTGAAGAGCCACTTTCACCAAGTCAATCTGTTCAAAAATAATTTGTATGGATGACCAAACATCATTTATTGACTGAGTGATGTTGGTCCATAGAATTTTCCTAATATCTGTTAAAGGCTTTTCGAAAGTGAGATCCCTTTCCAATGTTTTTACCTGCTGCACCAAGCCTTTATTCTTCCTCACTTCCTCAGAAAAATTAATCTTTGAAACATCATATTTCTGCTCTAAAGTGACAAATTTCTCTTTTACTTTCTGGAGTTCAGAAACTTGGAGTTTCATTTCCTCCATGGATTTGATTAATTCTTCTGTACTTAGACATGAAGTTACTACTTGTGTTGTACCTATGCTTATACCTGTAATTGTCTCTGTTGTGGCCAAAGGGTCATTTGGTGCAAGAGTTGTTGCAAGTGTGGATTGGACTGTCGTGGAGACCACTGGTATCACATTTTGAGGCTGAGAGGTCGACTTGCTCTGCCTACTCTTTAGTGATTTTTCTAATTCTTGCTCAGTCTCCTTCAACTGCTCATTTAGATTGAGGACTAAGTCCATAAGCTCTTCTTCAGACCTCTTTTGAATAACTTCGGCAGTTTGTGGATGTCTTAGTGGAGGCAACTTTAACTGCTTTCTCAAGGCAGTTATGTCTTCATCTTTTTTCTTTATTAAGGCCTCTGCAACTTTCACATCTTTTGGGTTATGACCCAATCCAATAACCAACTCCTCTAGTGATTTGATCATGTTGTCCTTAGCTTGTGAAGAGGCTCTTTCTAGCTGTAATTGAGTAGTGGGATTGTTCAAAGAATTCTCTAATATGTGGGCCATCATGGCTTTACTTGTCAAGGTGGAATACACCATCTCCCCTGTCTGCTTATGTAATTCAATCTGATCTAGGGGGTGAACGTCCTTAGCCATGATCTCCAAATCAGTTTTGAGGTAGTTTGCAATTGACTGAGGTTGTTGTACTTTGGGCTTAAAAACGTTTATCTGCATTTTACCTTCCTTGATGTCATAGGCTGACATCAACCTATTCTAATTGGTAGGAGCCATCTTCATATACTGATTGTAGACTTGGGCCTTTAATGATTCATTTTTGGCCTTTATCTCTTTGAATTTCTCTTTAATGTCTAAGGACTTGTTAACTGAAGACCTGAAGGATGATACGTCAGCACTTTGTTGTCTTTCCAGCTCCTATCTTTGTGAGCTAGAAGGTGTCCCACCTGCTCGGAAAGTATGTTAACTATTTGCACCTTCTTTTCTCTGACTCTTTGTAGTTTCTTCAAAAAATTCCTCATCTGAATGGAGATTTAGCCTGTGCCTCTTAGCATCAGGCTGATCTGAAGGACCACTGGCAGGGGTAGCTACTTCCCTGTCTCTCTTTAAGCTCTTTTCCTCATTCAGAGGAGTTTGTAGAACTGGTGGATCTCCCATGTTAATCTGAGTTGGGTGGATCTGTGTTTGAGCCTGCTCTTGAGAAGTTTTAGGCTGCTTTGACATGCTTGACTGCCCTGATGCAGTTGTGCTGGTTTCTTGGTATTTTCCCCGTGATAGTTCTGCAAGTGGTGCACTAGTCTCCTGTGAGTGCCTTTGAGAAGTATCAACTGTTGAGGCACTAGTCTCTGATGTTGGCTTGTGAGAAGTAGCAGCTAGCACCTGTTCAAAAGAATCCAGGTCAAGTTTCTTTTCTAGATATTTCATTACATTTTCTACATTGACCTGATCACTATCCATTTCTACAAAAGTCCCTTCCCTCCATTCATCCATGTTAGAATATTTCTCAATTTCTGGGATTTTGTGATGAAAATATGGTGATAGTCTATTTTTCATTCTCCTATCACAGATGAAACTGTGAGGGTCATATGGATTCCAACCAAACCTTTTGCTTAATCTCATGTGGTCTTCTAAGATTTTTTTTGCTGCTTTGCCTGCTTCTCTATTGTTGCAGATAAATGGGCCTAGGTTATCCTTGATTCTCAATTGTGCTTTCTTCTTGGCCTTGGTAAAATGAATTTGATCTGAGTTGATCATTTGTCTATAATATTCCAAAGAAAACCATCTCTTTGGAACATATCTTGGTAGCTTGAATGGGGGAAGCTCACAACCATATACCCTGATCTCTGGGTGATTATGGTATAAGTACCAGTCACCTACTCTGTACTGTTTTGATAACTAAAGGATCCTTTTAAATTCATCACTAATCCTGGGAAGAGGATTTCTTGTCAGCAAGGTGGTTGCTGGGTGGAAAAACTGGTCAATAAACTCATTATAAGCAAAAGATTCATGGAAAATAGAAGTCCAAAAAATGATTGACCTTGGATTACTTTTTGTATCAAGTTTCTTGACAGAAAATGGGAACTTGTCAGACTGATAGTAGAGGATGAGGTGATATATGAATGTGGAATACTTGAAAACTTTTTTATTTTCCAGTTTCATAAACTGGTCATGGATTTTGTCAGCAATAAATGAAGCATAATTATATCTGACAGTAGGGGGCTGACCAAGGGTAAAGATGGACAACAACACTAAGACCAACTCATATACATACTCACTAGTGTTGAATCTCATGACTATAGCTATCCTATCAACTATGATTTTGCATGTATCTGTGAATAAAGCTGACATATAAAGAGTGGGGTCTTTGGGTTGATGCTCTTTTAATATGAAAGTCTGGCAGAGGCGATTGAGTTTAGATTGTGATAAATTAGTTGATTTCTCAAGAAAATCTCCAAGGGAAATGGGGGTGAGGGTTTGACTAGGATGAAATTGTAGCATTTCATTGATTGAGTCAGCAGTTATTGTGAAGAGGACTGTTTGATTGGGAGACATCACTACTCTAAGGTTGGGATCATAATTTGCATGGCACTGATGGATTATATTAGGAAAAACATGCACAAAGGGGAGAAAGTACATTGGCAGATTGGATTCCCACAATCCTATGGCATTATAGCCATTCAAATGATTATCTCGGCACTAGAAAAACACTTTCATATGGTCTTTATCAGTGGTTAGGTTTTTTATTTGAAAATCCTTATCTGCCAGGGGCAGATAGTCTAAATCACGGTGAGGGGTGGTAATGGGTGCAATATTTAGGGCTATCGGGGTTTCCATTTTGGTTCTTGTGGATTCATATAGGAAACTTGGGGTTTTCAAGTGAAATTAATGAAACAGAGGGTCTGGGGAACTTGAATTTTAAGTGTGGTAACTAAATTATGGTGAATTGGGATTCTTTTTTATTAATTTGCAGCGAAAACAAGTATTCAGAGGGTTTCTTTATGGGAATTTGGTAAATACCTGCTTTAGGGACTGGAAACAAAATGCAGGTACACTGGGTGTGAGTGGAGGATTCTAAGCGGCGCCGATTGCAAATTTTGAAGTTGGTTGGTGGCTGGGAGCACAAGCTGGTTGAACTCATCGTTACGTTTGCTTGGATGTGTGCGTTCACAGAATAAAATGACAAAATGATTCCCTTTGTTTTATATACAAAGTCAAGGATTTGGCAGGTTTCAGGATTTGGACAGGTGGTGTCAGCGAGAGGATTTGATGTTTTGTCATTTAGTGGGAGGCGGTAAGCGGTTTTTATCACACCGCTTATGGAGGGGAGGTGGTATTCGGGCTCATCCGCACGATACTATACGATAAGCGATGTGTGGCGAGGGCACTATTCACAAAACCGCTTAGCGATCACACGTTAACGTTCGGTCGCGGAGGGCTGTGCGATATGCATGATAGTTGTTGGATCTGGAGGGCTTGATCGAATGGCTATTGGGGAGGTGATGGTGACGGGAGTTTAATGGGGGTGGGCCCAACATAATTAAATATTTTTTAATCATAGCGGGAGCAATGGGATTGGTCAGGAAAGTTATTAATTAACCATGGGGGTTAATTAATCCTTTTTTAATATGGCGGGGGTCGAGGTTCTTAATTAGTTACATATTAACTAACTAATCCCCATTAATAGTGTATTATGGTTATATTTTAATCGAGGGGCGGGATATATAGGTATTTTTGGGGTTTTTACCATAATTAAAATAATACGGGAATGGATAAATTTCTATAGGGGAATTACTTAATAACATAATTATTAGTTACTATGACTTTGAATGGGAAAAGCATTAAGTCTAAAACATTTTCATGTGTGTATTTGAAACTTAGGCTAAATGAAAAATGAGAGTTTTCATTGAAATATTTTAATTTCCTTAAGTAAAATAGAATTTTACTTAGGAAAAAATTTATGAAGGGAGTGAATGACTTATAAAGGGATATGATGATTTGATGAATGGGCTTAAGTACTTAGGCAATTATAAATTATTGGGCTGAGGGTTCGGTCCCTCCAGAAGTCAGAGAAATGCTCTGAGCCCCTCTAATTTGATAGATACCTTGGCAATTAGGGGAAATTAGTGAAAATTTAGGGGAAATGAATAGGGGAGTTAATTATTTTGACTTTGTTACTTGATGTGTCTTCCATGTGATACATGCCTTTGCCTTGTGATGAAAGTAAAAATATTTGCACATTTTAGACATATCATTCATCACATATTATTTCTGCAACCATCATTTACTTACCCTACCTAGTTAACTTAGCATTTTTACTTCTTTATGAGGGTGCACTTAGATTGGCAAACCCTTATCAAACTTTCTTTTATTTTACATGGTGATGCCTATCTAAGTCTATACTTATTACATCCAAGGGCTTAGATTAAACTGTTGAGCTCCTTTCACTCTACATATCTACTTATCTGCCAAGATTAAACTGTTTGGCCAGATCTTTATTCTCTATTTCTACAGCAGGAAATTGAAATATGAACTAGCCAAGTTTACACTGTTTGACTACTCATAAATTGTGGCATAGGTGACAAACTGCACATAATTGTTTATTATACAAAAGTAAAAAATTAGTGGCATTTAGACTTGCACACTTTCTTCGTTTTTTCTTTTTGGTGGGGTTCATTTTCTTTCATTTTTTGACCATCTTTTTATTCTTTTTACCCTTTGATTTTTCTTTTAATGTATACCCTCTTTACATTTTTTAAATTTTGATTTTTTTACAAATATGGAAAACGTTTACAACAAGTAAACATATGAACATATTAAAAAGCTCATCAAGTCAATCATGATATATGACACCTATTGGTATAGGGGCATAACAGATTGAAAGAAAATTTCCATGTAGATTCAATAATTCACAATCTTTTAGATATATTACTAATGATGTACAATTTCACTGCACTTAGAATGTTGATAGGTTTCTCAAATCTATTAAATTCGTTAGGACTAGATATTGCCAATGTTGATTTGCCTATTCGCCAATGGAGTCTTTAGCAAAGGATCCGAGCTCAGGGCATCTTCTAGCTCTTTTATTTTTGCCTTCAAGTTTTGATTTTATACCTGTCGCCAACCGACAAAATTCACAAGCGCTTCACCACCAGCTTGATGAAATTTCATCAACCCAGGCATTGCAACCAAAGGTAGATCAACATTCAGTTCTCCTTGATTAACAACCTTTATGTCAGAAATATGTATACTTTCAATCTTCAATCTCTTACTTCCCCTGTCATAATTTGAATCTTGCAATGTGACAAAACATTTATCAAAAGTAATGTCTTGTTCAACAATTTCTTCCATTATTCTATGATTTCCTTGGAAACAAGTACTAACCCAATCAGGTAGTACAATGCTATCAACTTCTACGTTTACTGCTCATTCAATGCTCTTCGTTTCAGGCACACTTAGATCTAAATGATTCCACCATGTGAACTCTTTCTAGAGTTACTCTGCGAGGAGGCCCTTTTTCATCCTAGCCGCCTGATAACCTATTGACAGCCAATTTTTCAGTTCCAGTAGTTCTTTTTCTACTTTTTCTAGAAGATGAAGTCACACCAATACTATGTGCAAGATTGAGATTGCATTGTAGGGTTTGCACCTCCTTGCTTAAATATTTGTCCCGTTGTGATGATATCTTCTTTAGCAATTTGTTCAACATCTACTAGATGTTTTAATAATTTGTTGATACATTATGACTTTCCTTGCTCTTCTCTCTACTTCTCGGAAACAAGTTCCCGTACCTCATAGAATCAAGGTGTAACACAGAAATTCTTCCTCTATGAAAGCCTTTAATAGCTTCAACTTCACTTAAGTTGAAAGCATCCAAAGACTTTGCAAAAATGAGAGCGTGGGCTGTATTATTCTCAATCACTTTTCCAATGGTAAACTGAAAATAAATAAATTGCCTTTTCTTTTTCTATTCAAATATAGATAGCCAATGACAATATTGTCTACAAACTTCAACAACAAAATAACTATCTAAAACAAATATTGGCAAAAGAAATGACCTGTCTTCAAAACCATAAATTCATATAATCGTTTTGCTATCTCTTTCCCCATATTCTCCCTTTCCAAGTAGGAAAGCCTCAACCTCTGCAGATATTTGAGAAGGATCTTTCCCAGTTGTATTACCTCTTGAATTAAACAAAAAATTAAATAAGCTTCGTGCTTCCACAATACAGGATATCAAAATTGCATTTGTTCCTCGTGGAACTTGAATATAGGATTACAGGGAAAACCATCAAATGTCACATGCCTTGACACGAGAAGTGTCATCAAGTATGACATCATAAAGAAGCCATTGTTCTTGGGTAATCTATGTAACTAAACAATTGATTCCTTCAAAATTAGACAAGCCCAATCAAACATACAATTATTTTTACATGTCTCATAAAGCGCATAGAAAATGCATTTCAATACATGTGATGTACTTTCTATCCCTACTACACGGGAAAAGAAACAACATAAATCCTTAAATGGTTTCTTAAATAAAGAAATATCTACGAAAGAAATATCAGAAGGAACCTCAGAAGTTGCATAAATGAATTCCCTCACGATGTTAATTTTGTGCCCTTCTGGATCCAAGAAACTATCCGCAACAAACAATTTTAAATGCTTGTTCGGTTTTAGTAACTTGAATAAAAACCTTAATACATTGGGACTCAGAGAAACCTTTATTGCTCCTAGATTGATTTCCCTCTTTCTGAAATCCAAATTATGTCCATAGAGATAAACAATTTCTTTTAAATCAAAGACCTCAGGAACACACCCAACATTTGCTAATTCGATATTCCAAATCTTGTTACATGTTTTCTCTTCCGTTAACAGATTCAAATATTGCTTATAAGTTATTGACCAATCAAAGTTATCATCAATCTCATCAAATGAGTTAATTGTATCACTGTAAACAACCTTTTTCCCTCACCTACTACCCATTTTTTGTTTGCAACAAAAAAGAAAAAAGAAAAAAACATCTGTCAATGAATAACGTATTCAAATCCCGTTTCACTTTATAATTCTTCGTTTTCTTCAAAAAAACTAACTGTTACTATTAATCGTGTGAAAATCGTCATGTGAAAACCGTTACACACCAGGGAAATTTTAAGGATGGAAAAATATCTTGAAGTTTAAAAACATTGGCAAATATCACTAGTCCCTAATATGCAAACTATAAAATGTTTATTGATGTATTTGTAAAATTATTCAAATTTATAATGGTTTTATATATACTCCCTACATAATGTTGGCGATTTTTAAGGTAAAATAATTTTATATTGTAAAATTTGGGCAAATCATTTTTATAAAAATGGAAATTGGTGATTTTATTTTTTTTTGGAAAAATCGTTGAAAATTAGCCCTTCTGCGAATATAAGCCCCTAAAATTTTCCATGTTACACACAACATTCTAAATAAATAACAAAAGATAGCAAAACCAACTTTTACAGATAGTAATAGGAAAATATTTAAAAATTCCAAAAGCATCCTATGTATTATTGATATACGTGTTGCAAGAAACAAAAAATTATGATATGCAATAATAGACATTGTCTATCAAACTGGTAAATTCGTCCACACGGCTAAAAATCACTAGATTCTTTTGTTTCTTTTGTAAAAATATGACAGCACAAGTGTTTGAATCATTTTTTGTAATAGTGGAAACAGATTCAACATCATCAAAAACCCCATGGAAAATTTGTCGATATCGCCAAAAATCACTGCAAACCGATTTTTTTTGTTTTTTGTTTTGCCTTCTTTTTGACACCCAAGATCATAAAAATTGACAAATGTAACCTCGAATTACAATAAATCATCGCTATATTTTAGCAGCAACGTGCTCACATTTAATGTCATAGTCTAACAAAGTCTAACAAGGCCTCAAATTCGCCCAAAAACCAATGGAAATTCCTACAATGAATTTTTAAAAATATGGCAATTTAAAAGAAAAATTGCTTACAACTGTGAAGGTCTAGAATTTTAGGTGCTCGAGAGATAAAAATGATTCAAACACTCCTTGGATTGGATGTTTTCAAATTCTTTTCACCAGATCTTGTAGAGAATTTTGTCATCTGGGTGGAATTATGGCCTCCATAGAGAACCCATCAAAAATAGCTACAAATAGTAAAGTGCGCAAGGAAATTTGCAAATATGTTATGCCAACATGTATTCAACTATTCTCTATGATGAATCTACTTGAAAAATGGTCCCACTACTTTGTAAAACCGAACCAAATTTAATTTACTAATAACTTGACACAACTATTTCTCACAAAATTCGAGATGCATTTACGATGCAGTGAAAACCTTATTTCGCATTGATGCATTTAATTTTAAACTATTTGATTTTTGTAAATGCAAAAATAATTTAATTACTGAAAGTTAACAATTGTAACTTTGAGTTACTTTCAGTCAAATTTGAAGACTCTTAAAACTATCATTAATAGCCATAGATAATAAAATTACCTTCTATGACGAATCGACTTGACAACTGCTCCCCACTGCTTTGTAAAACCGAACATAACTTGACACACTCATTTATCGCAATATTGTAGAGAAAAACTTGGAGAGTATTGTAGAACAAACCAAAGCCTGCAAAGTATTATAGAGAAAATCTCGACGAACTAAAAGCTTGCAATGTTGCCAAATGTGAACAAAAAACTGGCAAAGGTGAAATGGTTTAAAAACTTGAAATATCGTACAACTTCTGTATCTTCGCACTACTGCTATTGTCCAAGCTCAGCTTCATGGATAACAATTTATGTAAGGAAAAATAATCTCAAACAATAATCCAAGATCTTAAACACAATTTGGAAAGAGAAAATGCTACACACCCCATTGTTTTCTCTATCAGTGCAACTAGCCTTTTTTCCCTCACTATGCTAGCTATTTCAAATATTTGCAGTCTTGTTTCCCTAGAAGTCACCGCCTACCACTATTTTGCATTTGAAACACACTATAAAGATAAAACTGTCATCCAAATTTTTCATCATCCCAATGCCTATAATTTGATTAATAGAAAACAAAGCTGGAGGTAAATACAAGTTATCTCAACATTCAATTCACTGGTTGCACACCTACTCACACATTTAAAAAACCACATAAGCACCAAAACATCAAATATAGAAAAATATTTTTCATATACTTTCAACATAACACAAATACATATGTGCGAAATTGCAGGGAAAATCCATTTATGTGCAAACATATCTCACACACAACCACCATCACACAACCTCATTTATACAACCGCTTTCTGACTCAACAATGCCCTTCCATCAGTTATTGACATTTGAAATTGATGTTAATAAACATGGGTCTTAGACATCATGGAGAGGAAGCAATTGTTTTATGTGCATGCTAACTTCGAACAACACAATCCATTGTGTGTAGAAAGTTCTCAAGCTTTATTTGTATGCACTTCTTTGATTCCACACAAATTTCACATATGCATTTGTTCTCCACATAACCTCCGCACACGCACAAGCATCTCCACATAAATTCGTCCACACGGCTACTTCTGCACTTAATAATTCCCTTATTTCCGTCTTTCCATACATAGCAAATTCTTTTAAAGTTTCAGAGTTTTGTTCTTTTCTTATTTGATCCTATTTATTTCTGAACACGCTACCTCTAAACAACTAGCTTTGCACAACCACCTTCGTACAACTACTTTTGTAGTTGCAAAAAATGTTTCTAAATAATAATTTAAAAAGATAAAGCCTTTCACACTTTTGCTTTGACCGCACAACACGTTTTCTTCACATGGATTGAAAACATAGTTTATTTAGCAACCCCGTCTATGCAAAACAACCCTAGTTCTCTTGCACATACTCTTTAATAATATCGATTGTAAATTTGTTCAACCCTATGCAAAAAAACCCGCAACCACATCAATTCCTACATAATTGACTAGATTACTAACATAATAGTGTCCCGCAACTGTATGCCACAAAAATTGAAAAGACAATTTATTTAATATTGTATAATAAGAGTATCTTTTATAGTCCAACAATTATGATAATTGTTAAAAAAAATGATACTAGCTCCCTTTGTACCCCTGTCAGTGTTAGAGCACCACCATATATGGAAAAGACCCCAGTTCTCTCGCACATACTCTATCTTTCGTATAGTAAATGTTTCACACAATGAAACCATACCAATTACCACATCTTTCATCACTATCACAACACTCACTATGTAAAGCACCCCATTTCTCCCGCACAAACTTTGTCCTCAATACAAGGAAACATAATAATATTAATTCAAGATTTGTTCAAGCATAATAAGCGTAGCTTTTATAGTCCAATGATTACGATAATTGTTAAAAAAATGACACTAGCTCCCTCTGCACTCTCGTAAGTGTCAGAGCACCACCATGTATGCAAAAGACCCCAGTTCTCCTGCACATACCTTATCCTCCGCACAGGGAAACAGAATAATATTAATTCGAAATTTGTTCAGACCCCCCCCTGGGCCTATGCAATCAACCTGCAACCGCATCATTGAGTAGAGCGCTAACATAACAATGATAGTGTCAGAACACTCACCAATGCAATCGCCACTCACAAAATTATTTTAATTTTAATTTTAAAATGAATTGTTAGACATTGGAAAAAACGAAAAATAAAATGCCCTCCACTAGGTGAATTATGTCCCATCAGAGCTTCCTTAGCCAATAAAAAATTAGAAATAACATTTAATGAAAATTCAAAAATTAATTTTAAATTTATGAAAAAACAGAAATATTAAGCATTTCCCCAAAATTTGATTAAAATTGTAAAAACACAGCCAAATAATACATAGTCAACACAACTTGACCACAAAGCAAATACTATAATCCGTGATGAAAAAAGAC
>APFE030053418.1:20250-45992 GCA_000404065.3 Pinus taeda
AAATTAAATAAAACAAAACATTTAAAAAAACAAAGTATTTTTAAAAATTTAAAACTTGAAATAAAAATTCAAATATTCATAGCTTTAAAAATCTTACATTAAATTTACAATACCATAAAGATAAAGTTTTTGGAACTAGCATAAAGTGGTCCTCCTCATCTAGCTCAACAATGAAAATGTAATAATACTAAAAAAAAGAGACACAAATGTATGTGTCTCTTTCTTTAATCCAATGAGCAATTCTTTTTCATGAAGTTTTTATTTTCTTGCTAAAACAAAAAATCCACTTAGAGAGTGAACCAACCCAAAATTAAGCATGACATTACACATAATTTTCCTCTCAACAATAAGTAAACACATAATTCTCTTAATAATAAAATGATTTTACTGTAAAATATCATTAATAAAGTAGTGGGTCGGGGTTAGTTAGAAAAAGAGAAAGAAAGTGAGATATAAACCTTATATACAAAAAGAAAACTACTTTTTCTCCTAACTAAAAATAATTGACATACATACATATAAAAAAATTATGCTTAAAATTATATAAATAACATATAATACACTTCTTAATTGGATATAAGTTATAAAGTCAGATAATAAAATCAATCATTCAACCATATAAAATAGAAATGTATATTAAAAATACATTATTTAAAAATTTCAAATAACAAAGTCAAATTAATATAATATTTTTAATAAATTAATAATTGCTAACATCTTAGTCATACTTTTAATTTTTATTTGAAAAATATGTTTAAATATGCTTTTAAATTAAATACTCTTACATGAACTTATATACAAAATTTATTTAGATGCCTCCATTACAAGTTTAGATCGATATATATTATATATAATTAAATTAGTAACCCCAAATTAAAAATATTGACAATATCAATCTCTTTCTTATATGAATATAATATTATAAAAAACTATAATATAATATTACTTAATCCAAGTCTCTACATAATTACAAGAACTTTAAATACGGAAAAATCCTTCGATTATTCAATTGATGTACCAATATCATACTTTTACAATCCAAAAAAATTACAATTCAAAATACTAATCCTAATTAGTGGAGCCTCATTGACTTCAAACGGCTCCATAGATATCTCTTAGTATGCATTGCTTTTTTAATCTTTCCAAGTAATAATTCTTGTTTTTAATGCAATAATAAACATTGGATATATGTAGACTTTTAAATAACCTTTAAAATTATGAAGAAATTTAATAAATATTTGCTAAAATACAAATAGTCAACGTGTTGGAAAAATAAATATTTGTTAAAATACAAAATAGTCAATGTGTTAGAAAATAAGTTGTAAAAATAATTAGTCAAGTTAAAAGTATCACTAATAATAATAATAATAATATTTATTTTTAAGGTCATAGCCAAGCCAGTTACCAAATTGGTGTATGAGACCCCCTTGTTTGTGGGACAAGGGCTACAAAGGCATATATACTCTACCTCCCTCTGGTTTTGAACATATGACCTCTTAGAAGGAAACACATGCTCTTAACCATTAAACCTACTAAAAATCTCAAAATAGTTGATCCCGTGAGTGAAAAACATCATTTGTATGTCTTTTATGTTAGAAGAAAATTATTAAGCCAGTGTAAAATAAATAATCAAATATATTTTTCCTTAGAATTTATGAAATTATAAAGATTTTAAAAATTTAATTTTATTTTATTAATTTTTATTTTTACTTTAATATTATAAAGGCCATAAAAATTTGTCAAATCCACTTCTGTAACAAAAAAAAATAAAAAATTATATTTTAAAAAATTAAAAAAAATTTTTTGTTCAAAAATGATTTTAATAAAAAAGTATCAAGAACATTATAAAAACTTTATAAAGTTTTTAATTTTAATTCAAGTCAACGCTTTTTTACTGAAGCAGTATAAACCAAGCTGTTGGGGCTCTAGCAGCGACATAAAAGAAAATCCGGCATCACAAACTTCAGAGAAACTTCGGAGAATTTATTTGAAGTTTTTAAAAAATATTATGTATGAATGTGAGAGGATAATTTTTGGTAAAGGAAAGGGTTTCTCTCGAAGGGTTATTGCACCAATCCAAAGCCGCATGGCTAATGCACAGCGCTTGGGTAATCAGTGAGACTTCACACACAAAATATAAATTTGAGGGAAAAATGGGGCTTAAGGTAATGTGTCAAACTGCCTAATTCTCATTTGGCATAAAAGCCGAAACAATAAAAGGACATTCATACATACATGATATTGAATATATTATAATATTATAATAAATTAATAATTAATATTAAAAACTATATATTAAAATATAAATTAATTATGAAAAATATAACAATTGTTACCAAATGAAAAGCAAATTCTGATATTAATGATACAGAATTCAAAATATACAATTAATTTTATAAATATACAATGGCATATTCAAAATAAAATATTCAATTGATTAACATATAATTTACGACAACATGATCAAAGAAGATTTTATTTATTTATTTGTTTTTCTCGAAAAAAATATGGTTGATCCACATGAAGGGATCACATCCCACTGTCCAAACTAATCAGAGCCTAACCCCAAGGGCGTCGAGGAGAATTGACCTCGTAACCTTCCAAGATTTAGCAACGAGACCTCGACCAATTAAGCTAACCCTCGGGGCTAACATGATCAAAGAAGACTTACCTATTAAGAAACACTATATCTTACTAGTGATTTTGGAGTCGTGACACTATTTGAATTTCATTGACCACAACAAAGTTTTGAGGATGGCTCTCCACCCAACCGTAGGTTCAACTGCACAAAATATTTCTACAGCTGGCCACCTCTAGCTCTCAATCAACTACTACTACTAATGAACCTTATGTCTCACAACATTCTCCTCTACAAAGAATGAATGCTTCTCATCTCCCCTTTTCATCCATTAAATAGAACAAATTGTTCCAAAAAGGAGAAGGGGATCCACATGCACACAATCCATGTGCCATCATGCCAACTTTTGTTTTTCTATCTTAAGTTTTCCTTAACTCATTTTTTTTTTAATTTAACTCTTGATTATTTTATTATGTTTTACTTTTTGTTAATTTTACTTACTCTCACTTATTTTTATATATTTATTTGGAACTTCAATTTATTATTTATCATTTTATTTATATAATATTATTCTATTTATTATTATTTATTTATATATTAATACTATTTCATTTATTATTATTGTTGTTGCTATTATTTATTGATTTATTAATATGGTGCATTACAATTTGCTTTTTAGATAATGTTTAGAAGGATGGGCTTCAATCTCTTGGCTACAACCCTGGAAATTATCTTGTAAATAACATTGCAGAGACTCTATAGGTCTATAAGTAGACAAACGTTTTCCCTTATTGCCTTTAGGGACCAGGGTAATGAAAGTGGCATCCGAGGTGACTAGAATGGAGGCAAATATTTTAGAGTGCTTTACCACCATCTAGGTTTCATGCCCAAGAATGATCCAACACACATGAAAGAAGTCCACAGTGAAACCATGTGGGCATGAAGCTATTCCTTTTTGCATCTCTTTTACCACATGTTCCATTTCCTACAGAGAGTTATCACACATGAGAAATACATTCTACTCTAGAGTGATGATTCTAGGGATGCTTCTTGTTATCTTTGCTATAGTTGGCCTCCAGTTTTGAATGGATTATGAGAGCATATTTTGATAATATGTCTTCAACTCTTCCTCTATGTCTTGGTGGTTTGCTAACTTGTTTCATGGTGGGTCCTTTAAACATGTGATGTGATTATGTTGAATGTGCTAGATCATCGATTTGTGGAAAAAGCTTGAGTTACACTCGCCCTCGTTTAGCCATTGGATCCTTGATTTCTTTCTCCATAAGATTTCATCCTAGGCTTTTCTTTCCTCCTACATTAAGGAAATTATAGTTTCTTTGATTGCTAACTCTTCATATTTTCCCTCTTCCATGATTTGGTTTTGTGTTTCCTCCATTTCCTTTTGTAGTGGCTTCTTTGCCTAATGAATGTTTCCAAACTCGTTCTTATTCCAATCATTTAGGAAGTGTTTGATATGTTTCAATTTTTTATGGAATTTGTACATGATTGATCCTTTTTGTTGAGAAGTGTACCAAGAAATACTCAATTTGGCTTAGCCTTGGTCAAATTGAGAAAATTCGAAATTTCCAAATCGACAGCCAACTTGGAGGCAGTTAACTGAGGTGACATGGCTCTTGTCACTCAATTAGCTCAGTAAATTCGAGTTAGAGGGCTTGGAGTTCAGTTATGCATGTGTGATTACTAATTTATAACAATCCAGTTCTGTTTTTTCCAGCCGTACTTAGTTAAACTAGTTCTAACAGTTAATAGAACTAGTTGGAGGTCAGTTGTGAAGTGGGACAACAATCTAACTCATAGATCATCTAGTTAACTGATCAATGAACCAAAAATAGCTCGTGCATGCAAGGAATTCAAATTGCTTAGTTGAGGTGGAGATTCCAAGGCAGTGTAACATCAATTGTAAACTAATGTTGAGTGTACAAGTGTTGCATGCAGTAAATGATCAATCCTTGGGAATTGTGAAATAATTTTGGAGGAAATTCCTAAATAATAGGGGCTAATTTCCTCAGGATTTGCAAAATGAAGTAGGGGCTTTGGTGAGAAAATATTTGGCTAAGTGTTGGCCAAAGATTTCTCATTGAGCAGGAGAACAATTATTCGTTTGCAGGTTGAGCTCAGAGTTGGAGCTAGCAATTGTAATAGTTTCTCAATTCATTGATTAATGCAAAGAGGCTTGAGGGTTTGTTCCCAATTAGGTTTCCCTAGAAATCAATGTGTATTTGTGGTTTTTCTTGTTGCACATTGTTCTAAATTGTGAATTTCATTCCATAGATCAGTAGAGTAGAATTGTGTCTCTGGATTTTAGATTAAATTTCTTGAGTAGTTTCAATTCTATCAAATTTCTACATGGTACCAGAGCAGGATTCACATTAGAACAATAATTTTGAAGTTGTTCCTCAAGAGGTTCGAATTTGTAGCTTCAGTGTAGTAGGATTTCCTCAGAGTTGGGAGAATGGCCTTCAATGGACTAACATTAGAGTATGCCTTGGAAGCAACTAGAATTTCATTGCTGGGAAGGATCACATGGACACAGTGCTTGATGACAATTTATTGTTGGATTATGTCAAGACAGACATTCCAAAACCAGGATCAGCTGATGCCCATAACCTATCCCAACGGAAGAAATATGTAGCCACGGCGAGGAGAATAATCCTGGAGGGAGTGAGACACCACATTGTCTCAAATATCCATGGCAAAGAGACATCATTTGCCATGTGGAAGGCACTAACTAAGATATTTGAAAATAACAGTGACCATAAAAAATTGGCCCTGAAAGATAAACTTTGAAACATTAATATGTAGAAAAATGATACTATTGCGTAGTATCTCACCATATTTACACAAGTTCGGGATGAGCTTGGAGGTGTTGGTGTGAATGTTGCAGAATATGACCTAGTGAGGCTAGCTCTTCTAGGCCTTCCAAAATTGCAGCACAACTACAAGGAATCTATGAATGGAAGGGAAAATTTACTGAATTTGGAACACTTATGGTTTGATTTGGTATAGGAAGAAATCAAGAGAAATACCATAGATGGAGGTTCATCCAAGGGAGAGGATGAAGAGAATTTTGCATTGGTTGGGAAGGGAAAGAAGGGAAAGGGGAAGAAATCTCAAACCAAACTAGATTCCAGCTAAGGGGGCAAGAAGAAAGTCTTGTCCAAAATAAAATGATTTAGTTGTCATGAATTTAGGCACTATGCTACAAAGTGTCCACACAAAAATTCTAGCAAGAAGAACTCAGGAGGAGCAGAAGGTGAAGCATTGGCTTCATAGATTGAGCTAGAATTCACCCTTATCATATGCATGACTAGCACTGTGATGGGGAGTGTGTGGTACTAGGATTCAGGTTCCTCATTCCACATGACAAGGTGTAGAGAGTTATTTAGTGCCCTAGAGGAGAAAGATCTCCAAATTCATATTGAGCTTGGGCGTGATGGAAGGTACAATGATATTGGGATTGGTACAGTAACCTTTAAGAGGGAGTCGAGATTCCCTCTTCGCCTCAAATATGTCATTTTTGTACCACACCTGGAGAAGAACCTCGTCCCTGTAGTAGTTTTGGAAGATCATGTCTATGATGTTATTTTTAGTAAAGAGAAAGCCTTTCTGAGACACATAGGTACTGGGTAGGTGAAGCAAATCGAGGTTTGTGTGAAGAACCTATACAAACTTGGTGTGGAAGATTGCACTGCATTAAGAAGTAAGGTCGAGAAAGTGCACATTCGAGATGTTGGTGAACTCTGGCACAAAAGACTTAGTCATTTGCACCATGGTGCCCTTAAAATTATGCAACAAATAACCACTGGCCTCCCTAAAGGATCACTTGAGCAGCAGGATGTCTACAAGGGTTGTAACTTGGGGAATCCACATTCCGTGATTGAGACAACAAAACAAATGCAACCTTGGAGTGAGTACACTCTGATATTTGTGGATGCTTCTCGAAAGCCTCCACTACGAGACATAAATACTATGTTAATTTTATTGATTATTTCTCAAGAAAGTATTGGATCTTCTTCATGCAGAAGAAGGATGAGACATTCTCAAAATTTGTAGAGTTCAAGGCACTACTTGAGAAAGAGACTGACAAGAAGGTGAAGGCTCTTAAGAGCGACAATGGAGGTGAGTATGTTTCAAATGAATTCAAGCACTTTTTTTCCAAAGAAATAATTTGAAGAGAACTGATAGCTTCCCACAACCCATAGCAGAATGGGGTAGCCGAGAGAAAGAATCAGAGAAATGTGGGAGTTGCGAGAGATATGCTACATGACCAAGGCCTGCCACTACATTTGTGGGTAAAGCCATGTAACACAATAGTCTACTTGCAGAACTAGAGTCCTCATTGGATTATTGGTATGATTACAATGGATCAGGCCTTCTCGGGGAGAAAGCTAGATGTGTCTCATTTCAAAAATTTTGGACCCTCTGTTTACTTCCATGTATCCAAAGATTCAAGGAAGAAACTTAAGTTGAAAACAAAGTTGGGAGTTTTTGTGGGTTACACCGAAACTCCACATAATTATCAAGTGTACTTACCTTCTCTCAGAATGATAGTTGTGTGAAGGGATGTAAATTTTGATGAGGAGAAAGCAATGAGATGCTCTCTTGAGAGGGAGATTCAAATTGCACAAGAAGTGGACATTTTAGCTCCAAAGGAGGAGCCTTAGCAAGTTGTGGAGTTTTGGAGCAGAGAGGAGGCAAAGTGGAGACATCCACTCAATCAGAACCATCTAGAGAAGGTAGAAAAAGAACTACGGAAGATGAAATATTGGTGCAGGATGTGAGGGAGAATGTGGGAGATCCTTCAAATTTGCACAGGCAATGGAGGTCACCTGAGAGGTACACTGCCTACATGGCTCTAATGATTGAGCTTGTAGAGACTGAGCCATCCTCTCCTGAGGAAGTAGTTGAGAAACCAATTTGGGTTGATGCAATGGTAGAAGAATGCAAATCCATCATAAATAATAGTGTTTGGGAAGTGGTCCCAAGACCGTCAGAAAAATTAGTTACGAGTTTGAAATCGATCTTCAAAGTTAAGCATGCAATAGATGGAAGAATAAAGAAGTATAAGGCTAGTTTTGTGGCCAAATGATTCTCTCAAGTTGAGGGAATTGACTATGAGGAAACCTTTTCTCTCGTAGCAAGGTATTTATCCATTAGATCAATTCTTTCACTTTTTGTGTAGATGGGATGGAACATCCACCAGATGGATGTAAAAAAATCATTTCTCAATGGCGTTATTGAGGAGGAAGTGTACATATATAAACCAGAAGGTTTTGATGCATTTGATCAGGAGTGTCATGTGTGTCGACTCAAGCGAGCATTGTACGGTCTTAAGCAAGCACCCCAAGCTTGGTACACTCAAATTGTGTTGGGTCCTTCATGTTTTGGAAAACATAATGATCAGTAGTTGCAGAATGCAAATGGCTAAAGAAGTCAGAAACAGGTCACAAGAAGTGTAAAAGTGACAAAGAATTAAATTATTAGGACTTGCGCAACCAAAAAACAAGGAAGCACGCCCACGAAAGCAGGAAAATGGGATCAATTTTGAGAAAATCAATAAGAAAAAAGGGAAAACATCTCCAAGATCTTGTAAAAAGGGACCAAATCTACGTAGGATCAATAAACCACCTAGAAGACCAGATCAAGTGAGCATTCCTATAAAGGAAATCATAGAGGGACGAATTCAACAACATTTTTCATATAGATTGAGTCATTGTGCTAGTTGTGTTTAGGTGTTGTAGAACTTTGTGTTTTCACATAGGATCTAATATATGCACTGTAGAGCTGGATGTAATACTTTGGATGAGAGAGTCAAGCAGATCTATAATATTTTTGATGTAATGGTTGATACTATTAATAAAATGGAGTTTGGGAATTTCTATGTTGATGTTTTATTTTTGTGACGAATGTATGGCCCCTTTTAAATTTTTAGTTTTATTCGTGAAATTAATGTTATGAATTATTCTGTTATGAATGTGTGTTGCAGTTATAATATGGTTGTGTAGATGATAATTTGTTAGTGGCGTAGACAAATTTCTGGTATTAATCTAGATCCCTTCAATTTTCCATGGCTATGGCTCACCTCGAGTCAGACGCTCCTTTATAAAAGGGAGCAAAAATGTCGGTGAAAAGCTAGACTACTACGACTTCCCTTGCTGGAAACTCAAGCTGAACTTGGTTCATTAACCTTTTAAAATTTTCCACCAACAAATGGTTCTCTTGCCAGGACCCTAAGCTCAAAAGGGATTTAGATCATGGTATCTAGAAGTTTTGGTAGAGGTATTCAAAATTGGTGGCATGAAAAAGTTGATCACTTTATTTTGCAACAAACTCAACTAAGATAGAAGAACCTAGAATAGGTTACGTCAGAAGTTCTATACACTGAACCTGCCCGTGACCAATACGAAATCTTCTAGAGTGATTTTCCTGAGAAGCTACATGATTGGTTAAAATGGTTGCAACTCAAGGTGGGGGTTGGAAGTCAACCTGCAATTCATAGAGACTAGTCGACATCTACTTTGGTTGTACTCACTGGTTAGATACATATCTGATAGGGGTTGTTTATTTTTGGGTAAATGCAGCAATAAAAGGTTATTTAATTGAATTTGTTTCCAAAGATCATCAATCCTTCTCTAGAGCAGAAACAATTTTCAATTTTGGATTGCGGGGAAGATTGTTGAAAGAAATTTCCATATGGATCAAGGCATTAAGAGTTAAATAAAATCAACTATTGTTCCAAGAAGATCATATGGCCACTTAAAACCCTAGATGTTGGGGTTTAGATTTAGGGGAGGAATGTTGTCCAGTTAAGGAAAATGAGGGGTTGTTGATATGGATCCATAGGAATTGTGTAAGGCACGATATTTTAGAGCATTGCGGAGGGAAAGAATAGATGAAGAGTAGCGATAAAGGAAGTTGTGAGAGATTAGGTATAGGAGGAGGGAATTGTAAAGGATAGGAGAGGTAGTGATAGGTTCAACGTCAAGAAAGTATAATATGGATAATCCTGGGTTGTAGATAAATGGAGAGCATGAGGAACCTTCATTTGGTGAAGTAGGATGCGTCGACGACAGTTTTGGAGGAAATTCAGTTCAAATTAGTAGTCCCCACTTGGAGTCAGAAGGATTTCATACGCCCGAGCCACCAAGCCAATTATAATGTCAAGGGAGCATACACCAGTAGATGATGACATGCATTTTGTAATGAGGTGACTGTTCTTTGAATATGAGTTGGTCCCTAGTAGCAACAACCCGCAACATACAACTACAACACCTCCTCTCCCTAACCTTCCCCTAGTACTGTATCAAAATATCGATTAATTCTTTTCAAAGTTAGCTAAAACTATCAAACTTCAGTAAGTATACTCTAGGTATAGTGTTGGTATCTCTAGTGGAGGAAGTAGTACCAACAATGTTGTTTAGTCTAGCTCAATCAATAATTTTCAGTCGGGTTCCAAGGGATTTATAATTGTTCAGTCGGGGCACACAATCATGGCTGGAAATATGGCCAGATCGCTTACCTGATATGCAAAATTTTGAGGACGAGATGGCGAAGACGTCGAGCAACATTGGTATCTCTCTGAAGCTATCTGGAGGCCTTGACAGACTCCTACTACCACTAAATGTGTTGAGTTCCAAACTACTCTATGAGATCAGGCACTTCAATGGTTTATTAAGTGGATCGATGCAAATCCTAATGCCACTATGGATGTTGTCAAACAAGAATTTCTTCAAGAATTTAAGTTACCTCAGTCGAATCAGCAATGCTTGGCAGAATTGTTGGATATCCATCAAAGAGAAGGAGACTCTACTTGGTAGTGCATGCAACTGTTCAAAGATGCTAATAGTAAACTATCATATCCCATTGATCCTCATCATCAAAGGGATTGTTTTATTAAAGCTTTGCTACCTATGACTTAGATTCCACTATCACAACAAAAGATTGCTACATTGCAGGACACTTTGGAACATGCAATGTAGATTGAGGCAATGGCTAGATATCCTTAGGATTATAAATTGGGTGCTCCCTTGCTTGACCTTACTATTATGGGACTTCAGAATCAAATTGCCACTCTTACTGAGAGATTGAAGGATATTTCTCCTACGTGACCCATGCGACCTCAGGTATGGTAAACACACCGCCAAGTTGAAGGGCATCATGTCACTAAATTCCCATGGCTTAGGAGTTAAGGATC
Source organism: Pinus taeda (assembly GCA_000404065.3). Lineage (NCBI taxonomy): Eukaryota > Viridiplantae > Streptophyta > Pinopsida > Pinales > Pinaceae > Pinus > Pinus taeda. Next base: position 31,044 of record APFE030053418.1, read on the forward strand.
ATTGAGGTTTCCTATGGGTTCCCCACCACCACATAATATTAGAGTTGCACAAATTTCCAACCAATAGAAAGAAAACTATAAAGATGCAGCTGAATTATTCCGTTAATTAATGTCTTCTCAAGATCCCCAAATTGAGCAGCCAGAACAAGTGCCAACCAAAAGTCCCAAACCACCACAGGAGACATCTTGGCCAATCCTAAAATGGTTTAATCTATTATTACAGATAATGAATGATGAGAAACTTGTTGGTTAGTTGCGCAAAAAGTTAAAAGTTGTTGTGAAGGATGACCCATTCTCAGGAGAATCTATTTCTACTAATCTTCCTGAAAGTCTTTTTAGGAAAGTTTGGCGAAATAAGAAGAGAACGAGAAGAGAATTTCAAATTGATGTTCAAATTGTTGGATATCAGATCAAGGTTTCCATGTTAGATCTTGGATCAGATGTTAGTATATTACCAAGGAAAACTTGGGAGGCGCTCTGGAAACTCAAATTGGTCTTTTCACCCATCCAATTATGTATGGTGAATCAATATTGTATTATCCCCATCGGGATATTACAAGATGTCGGAGTTGATATTGATGGTGTTAAGACTTAAGCAAATTTTGAAGTAATTGATATTATGGGTGACAAGGATCCATATCCTTCTTTGTTGGGTATCGACTAGGCTTTTTAAAATTATGCAGTGATCGATCTAAAACAAGAATCTATGACCTTTGAGGTCGATGGAGTTTGGTTCATACAACCATTGGATCTGAATCAAGGCCCAAGGTTTAATGAGTCTATAGATGATGTTGAAGAACCGAATTTGTTAGATTAGTTGTATCAAATGACTACCAGGAAAAGGGAAGATTATATCAAACCCACGGTTGAGGGTTCCATCGGATGGAGAAGTGTTCAATTTACAAAGGTAGGGTATGATGTTCTGACGTAGGATTGGTAGTAGGGAGATCACGAGCTTCATTTGTGACATTGTGCAATTGTTATATGTGTTTGTTGGATCAATACTAAGGTAAGAAATTATCATTCTTTCAATGGCACTAAATATATTGTAAACTTTATTCAAGAAGTTGATTCCCGAATAAAATAAAGTCAAAAGATATCTTTGATGAATGTTGCTTTAAAAGCGACCCCTGCAAGATGGTGGGAAACCCATCATGACCAATTTCATGATTGTGATACTATTAAAACTGATCTGGTTTATAGATTATCACCTTTAGACAGAACCTTCGGTAAGATTCATATTTATGATGGATGTACTAACCCACAAAGGCATATCCAAAATTGTTTTTCCACCTGGAAGGATGATGGGGTTCTAGTTGTGATGTAGACACATAATTTCATTCATATATTGGGTACTATTCCACAAGACTAGTACCTGGAGAAAAAGATCAAAAGATAAACAACAGACTGGGATAGGATGATTGATAAATTCTATAAAGATTTTTATTTCATGATATTAATGAAAAGATAGTTGAAGCTCTTAAGGCCATAAAAAGGGTGCTATTCCCGTTTGGAAGTGCTTTTGTGGAATGCAACAAATATAGATATTTTGCACATCAATATGAGTTGGGGTTTCATTAAGTTGTAGCTTGCAGAAAAATTAATAGAGAACCTAACGACGATTTAGAATAATCAAGGAATTTATCATTTAAAGTGTATGAAGGGGAGCGAGGAATAAAAGAAGACCTTGTTATTGATGCACCGCACTTGTAGCGACTGAAGTTGGAAAAATAAATATTGGGATTGGAGAGAGACCCAAGCTTGCTTCTATTGGTGATTACTCAGATGAGAAGACTACCAAGGAGGTTTTTTATTTACTTAAGGAATATGTTGAGAAATGGCAACAAGAAATTCAGTTTTAATTTGTCCTTGAATTAAACCGAGAATTATAATCGAATTCTATTCTCATAACAACTTGTAAATAGCTAATTAAGTTTAATTCACTTAATTAGATTAGGAATTTCGAGTTGGAAGTCTTTCTATAGTCATGTATATGTTCTCCCTAAATTTTAGGGGTCGAGTATGAGTTTAAATTGAGTTGGAAAATAGATCACTCAGTTCAGTGAGTTAAGCTCAGTCAAATTATTTCTAAATTATTTTTGGAACTAATAGAGGACTAACAGTCAATTGGTGCACTAATGCATCCACTAGTTCTACTCCAATTAACTAAAAATTCCCTAATGAGAAACTCATGCACGTCAGTTCAGAGAAAGACCCAGTTGAGACTAGAGTGTAGGGACAATGTACTATCAGCTGTGTGATTTACTGAGTTGTAAATATCATGCATGTAATCTTATGGAGCATTGTTGTTTAGTACTTGCCTCTTATGTAAAAACTAATTGATAGCAAAATGAAAGATCATGTGTGGGGAGATTCATTATTGTCACTGAGGCAAAGTCCAATGGCACATGAAGAAGCTAAGTGAAACGTTGAGAGTCAATGTAACAACTAGAAAGATAAATATAAATCCAAAGCTCCTTGGGTAATCAGTGAGACTTCACAACACAACATAAATTTGAGGGAAAAATGGAAAAGTGGAGCTTAAGGTAATGTGTCAAACCACCTAATTCCCATCTGGCATACAGACCCAAACAGTAAGAGGACATTCATCTATTCAAATATGCATGATATTGAATATATATAATTATTTATTAATTAAATTATTTAATATTTATATATTTAAAAACTATATTAATTAAAATACGAATCAATTATGACGAATATGACCCAAACAATTAACAAAATTGAAAAGTAAGCTCTAATATCATTAATGATCCGGAATTAAACATACAATTAATTTTATAAAATATATATATCTATAAAACATATAATTAATTTCATAAATATATATTATTTATAATCAAAATAAAATAATTCAACTGATTAACATATTACTTTACGAAAACATGATCAAAAAAGTTTTTTTTTTTTTTTTTTTTTAGGAAAATATGGGTTGATCCATCTGAAAGTATCACATTCCGTCATCCAAACTAATCAGAGCCTAACCCTAAGGACGTCAAGGAGAATTGATCCCGTGCCCTTCCAATGGTGAGGTGCTTTAGCAACGAGATCTCAAACAATTAAGCTAACCCTCAGGGCTAACATGATCAAATAAGACTTACCTATTAAGCAACACTATATCTTACTAGTGATTTTGGAGTCGTGACACTATTTGAATTTCATTGACCACAACAAAGTTTTGAGGATGAATCTCCGTGCAACCGTAGGCTAAACTGCACAATTTTTTTCTATAGCTGGCCACCCTGAGCTGTCAATCAACTACTACTGCCAATAAATCCTATGTCTCACAACATTCTCCTCTAGAAAGAATGAATTCTTCTCATCTCCCTTTTCATCCATTAAATAGAAAAAATTGTTTCAAAAAAGAGAAGGGGATCTGCATGCACACAATCCATGTGTCATCATGCCAACTTCTATTTTTATGTCTTACGTTTTCCTTAACTCCATTTTTTTTTTTAATTTAACTCTTGCTTATTTTATTATGTTTTACTTTTTGTTAATTTTACTTATTCTCACTTATTTTGATATATTTATTTGGAAATTCAGTTTATTATTTATCATTTTATTTATTTACTATTATTATTCTATTTTATTTATTATTATATTATATAATAATTATTTCATTTATTATTTATTGATTTATTAATATGGTGCATTACAATTTGCTTTCTAATATAATGTTTAGAAGGATGGGCTTCAATTTGTTGGCTACAACCCTGGAAATTATCTTGTAAATAACATTGCAGAGACTATAGGTCTATAAGTAGACAAACATTTGCCCTTATTGTCTTTAGGGACCAGGGTGATGAAAGTGGAATCCAAGGTTGATCCATGTGGCTCTAGAGACACACACAGGACAAAGAGGGCTTATGAAAGCTCAAAAATCAAAGTGTTTGGATTTTTCTCGAACTAGGTTCATGTTAAAGATCTCATTGTCATGATCGTGGTGGTACGAATGGTTCGTCAATCCGAGTCTGGATGAGGAAGTTAGAAGTAGTCAAATTTCGGTTGACTTTTGCTGACTGGGCAGGATAAGGGAGACACAATTTGGATTTTTTATGGCAGACAGAAGTTGGCCAACTTTGGCCAGATTCCAGGCGAAATTGTCGCCCCATTAAAATCACTCCTACTGTAAAAATAATCCAAATTTTCAAAAAAAATACATATGTTTTGGGTGGAATGCCACCAACCCTGCCACCCTCTCAACACCCCCAAACTTAATGCCATGCTGTATATAGTGCGGGGCAGGCGAGGATTGAACCTGCCTGACCCACGTGGGTTGGCTCCCACTGGGCGGCCCCATAAATGAACCATGTACAACCAAAACAAACGCGCCATAACTTAATACAATGCCATCCAAATAAATTTGCAGGAGTTAAGGGGCAGGCCACCCAATGCGGACCCAACCCCCTAAAAAAATTATGTATGCGGTTTTTAAAAATGATAAGGATATTAATATGGAGGGGTCAAGGTTTGACCACCTGACCTCCTCCTTGCAATTCGCCTTCTTATACCAATCCACCTAAATGATTTCATGGGTTAATTCACCCAGGATTTATATATAAACCTTCATTTGCAGAGTGTGTGCAGGCATGGAGGAATCAAGAGAGGGCACTGATTTTGAGACAGAGGAGGCAAAATATTCTTTGATGACCAAAGATTCTCCGGGGAAGTAAAAATTATTTTTGTCGGAACATAATCAAGTTTATAGTCATTTTTCATGGTTTTCTGCAGGGATCGCAATGGAAAGGTCAGGTTCGCCTTTTGAGTTGTATATTTCCAGCCCACCCATGGAGAAAAATCTTTGAGGAATCTAGGGGGAATCTAAAAGATTCTTTGAGCCCCAGATTCTCAATTTCTCAGAATTCAGAACTTTGACAATCGATTTTGCACTATTCGACGCCACAAATCTGATGGTGCATTCAAATTTTTCATTCGTTCATTTCATTATCTAGCCACTTTTCTAAGTGGAATGCAGGTGTTAGCATTTATGTGTGAGCAACCATTTCCATGCGATTGATGTCGTGAGATCGATGGCACGAACAACTTCAGCAGTTTGAAATCCACTTCTTCAAATAGCCCTTGGTTATGAGGTATATGCAGCGTGTTCATGTACTTCTTTTTCCATGCATTGTGTTGCACAGATCCCTATTTGATGTTTATAAGGGATCTTGTTTATTACTTGTTTTCATCATTCCTGCTTGATGTGATGAGGGATCATCTATGTGATGTACTTTTCATGATTTGTCATGTTATGTTTTGAGATCCCTTTGTTGTATGTTGATGGGATACTCATGTTGTCGCCATGTATGTTTGCATTGAGATCCCTTTTATGCCATGTTGGTGGGATGCTCATCATGCATGAGTTTGTGTCATACTGATAGGAGTCTTTTGACTGAGAGTTCCAGTAGCGGAACATCTCTTGGAGCCACTCTTGCATGAGGGCATTTTCCTTGTATGATAGCAACATCACCTCTATGTACATCATCACTATTGACAACACTTAATGCAGCATCCTACAACATCTTGACACCGGGGCCCGGAGACGTAGTCCCTCTTGGACAAACTCTATTATCAATGACTTATGTTTTTATGTTTCTGATGATTGTCATGTTCCTCTTCTTTACAACATGCACATGTATTCATTTATGTTCTTTTAAAAAATGCAATCTAACACATCACGAAAGTAAAAGGTCTTGGAAGGGTCTTTCGTTACACCTGGACCTGGATCAAGAGGTATCAGAGCGATCTTTGCGTTGATGTGAATTGCAAGCGTGAAAAATGGAACGTGTAGCGACAAAGGATGAGAAAGCCATGTATGAGACCATGCTCAAAATTTCCAAAAGGGTGGAAATAATGTATGAAACTCTGCAGAAAGAGACAGAGGAAAAGGAGCGATTGCAACCTCAGTTGCAAGCCACACAAGAGGCCCTGGAAGAACTGAAGCACAGCAACCAAAGTCTTCAAACAGATAATGCTGAATTGAAGATGCACCTACATGAAGGGAAAGAGGAAAAACAAAGTTTGCTACAATAGCTCTAAGCAAAGGACGAGGACTTGTAAAAACTGTGGCGTGACCCATGTGAGGTAAAAAGTAATTCTCTAAATTCATGTATGTGTCCTGATGATGATTTCACTGTTTTTGAAAATCACACCACAAGAATTGGCTCCAAATTGTTGAATAAAATGGGGTATGAAGGAAAGGGCTTGGGCATCAATGGCCAAGGCATTATCAACCCCATCAAAGTAGAGGAATTACCATGTCGAACAGGACTTGGGTATGTTAGAAAGAAAGTTGGGGAATGCGCCACAACAGTTAGCGAACCACCAACAACAGATGATGAGCAGCCCTCATCAGTTCTTTCCAAATCGACAAAGGAGGTAAAAGATGTTGATTTCCTTTTTGTTTCGTCTTCACATAATATGATTTCTATTGGAGATTTGGAGATCCCAATTACAGGGACAAGCATGAGGCTCCTTACAAGGACGAGGCACGAGGAGGAAAAAGAACTTGGTGTTAATAACCAAGGCACAACTCAACCTTTGGAGGTTATGCAAAGACCTCAATTTACGGGCTCGAGATACACTAAAGGAGAATGCTCAAAGGTGTCAGATTCGTCCGAGACATCGCCGAAATCATCGAGGAAAGAGAATTATGGGAAAACATCCCCATCATCCCATGGCAGTGCCCATCATAGGGAAAGAGCTAAGGCAAGCTCTCATCGCCATACTTACACCAAAGACAACAAGGAAAGGTATAACCACTCTTGACATTCGAATTTCCATTTCGATTATAGTCATGTTGTTAAACATGAACATACATCATGGAATCGAAAACATGTACCTTTTGTGGATTACATAACCGTACATTTTCTAAGCGTTGGAAAAGAATGGCAACACACAAAAGGATGAGGCGTGAAAGCCCCTCTCAACAGTAGGTAAAGAAACATGTTAAGAAAATCTGGAGAAAGAAGATGTATTGTAGTCATTACAACAGAAGTGGCCATCAAAGAGCCACTTGTTGGAGGCTCCATCTAGAGCAGTGACTTAAAGACAAAGTGTTAGTACATGAACCAAGTGAAACAATTGTTTGACAAGAAAAACCACCACAGGGGGGTGACCCATTCACCTTGATAAGTGAAAAATGGTTTCTAGATATGTTGTCTTCTCATGGTCATGGTTTTGTAAATCATTTGTTTCATTTTAAAATGTAAAAGTGATGATGTGTTTCCATCACTTGTTCAACAACAATGATGTCTGGTCTTATTTTGAGTTGCTTTCCATCACTTGTCAAAGAAAATAGTGTTTGGCCTTATCTTTGTAATCATGTGTTGCAGTGATGATGTGTTTTCCATCACTTGTTGGAGCAAAAATGATATGTTGGCCTTGTTTTGTAGCTAGAGTGTTGCGTCCATCTTGATGTAAAATTGACCATCGAGTATGTGTTATAAACTCGTGGCAACTGTGGAACGCTTGGGTCATTAGTTGGTCATGCAAGTCAAGCATGTAAATTGCAAAACAATGTAATACAGGTTGTAGAGGTGGCAGGCGTCGGCTCATCGCGTAAGGCTCTGAAGAACAAAGGTGAAGGAGCTAGAAGCAAGGCCTTTCAAGATGCTTGTGATGCAGACAAGGTACATAAAAGTTGCAGATTGTTTTTCATTCTTTTGGAGGACCAAAAGCTCCTAGTGGGGAGGATTGATCCAGGTGGCTCCAGAGACACACACACACAGGACAAAGAGGGCTTATGAAAGCTCAAAAATCAAAGTGTTTGGATTATGCTCAAACTAGGTTCACGTTAAAGATCTCGTCGTTGTGATCGTGGTGGTGTGAACGGTTCATCAATCCGAGTCTGAATGAGGAAGTTAGAAGCAGTCAAAGTTCGGTTGACTTTTGTTGACTAGGCAAGTTAAGGGAGACACAATTTGGACTTTTTCCGGTGGACGAAATGCAGCCAACTCCGGCTAGATTCTAGGTGAAATTGTCACCCCGTTAAAATCACTCTGGTCAAAAATCCAAATTTTCAAGAAGGGCTCATTATGTTATGAAATATAAAAATTAAAAAAAAAAATACATATGTTTTGGGTGGCAGGCCACCAACCCTGCCACCCCCTCAACACCCCCAAACTTAATTCCATGTCGTATATAGTGTGGGGTCGGCGGGGATTGAACCTGCTCGGCCCACATTGGCCGGCCCCATAAATGAACTATGTACAACCAAAACAAACGAGCCATAACTTAATACAACGCCATCCAAACAAATCTGCAGGAGTTAAGGGGTGGGCTTCCCAATGCGGACCCGAGTCCCTAAAAAAATTATGTATGTGGTTTTTAAAAACGATAAGGATATTAATATGGAGGGGTCATGGTTTGACCACACAACCTCCTCCTTGCAATTCGCCTCTTCATAACAATCCACCTAAACGATTTCATGGGTTAAATGCCCAAGATTTACATATAAACCTTCATTTGCACAGTGCGCCCAGGCATGGAGGAATCAGGAGCGGGCATGGATTTCAAGACAGAGGAGGCAAAATATTCTTTGTTGACCAAAGATTCTTCGGGGAGGTAAAAATTATTTTTGTCGGAACATAGTCAAGTTTACAGTCATTTTTCATGGTTTTCCGTAGGGATCACAATGGCAAGGTGAGATTCGCCTTTGAGTTTTATATTTCCAGTCCACCCATGGAGCAGAATATTTGAGGAATCTAGGGGGAATCTAAAAGATTCCTTGAGCCCTAGATTCACAATTTCTTAGAATTCAGAAATTTGATAGTCGATTTTGCACTATTTGATGCCAAAAATTTGATGGTGTGTTCAAATTTTTCATTTGCTCATTTTATTTTCTAGCCACTTTTCTAAGTGGAATGTAGGTGTCGGCATTTATGTGCGAGTAGCCATTTCCATGCGATTGATGCTGTGAGATCCATGGCACGAACAACTTCAGAAGTTTGACATCTGCTTCTTCATATGGCCCTTGGTTATGAGGTATATGCAGTGTGTTCATGTACTTCTTTTGCCATGCATTGTGCTGCACAGATCCTTGTTTGATGTTGACGAGGGATCTTGTTTATTACTTATTTTCACGATTCCTGCTTGATGTGATGCAGAATCATATATGTGACGTACTTGTTGTCATGATTTGTCATGTTATGTTTTGAGATCCCTTTGTTGTATGTTGATGGGATACTCATGTTGTCGCCATGTATGTTTTCATTGAGATCCCTTTTATGCCATGTTGGTGGGATGCTCATCATGCATGAGTTTATGTCATACTAATAGGAGTCTTTTGACTGAGAGTTCTTGTAGTGGAACATCTCTTGGAGCCACTCTTGCGTGAGGGAATTCTCCTTGTATGATAGCAACATCACCTCTATGTACATCATCACTATTGACAACACTTAATGCATCGGCCTACACCATCTTGACACCAGGGCCTAGCGACGTAGTCCCTCTTGGATGAACTCTGTTATCAATGGCTTATTTTTTTATGTTGCTGATGATTGTCATGTTCCTCTTCTTTACAGCATGCACATGTATTCATTTATGTTCTTTTAAAAAATGCAATTTAACACATCACGAAAATAAAAGGTTTTGGAAGGGTCCTTTGTTACACCGAGACCTGGATCAAAGGTGACTAGAATGGAGGAAAATATTTTAGAGTGCTCTACCACCATATAGGTTTCATGCCCAAGAATGATCCAACACACTTGAAAGAAGTCCACGGTGAACCATGTGGCCCTGAATTTGTTCCTTTTTGCATCTCTTTTACCACTTGATCCACTTCCTACAGAGAGTTATCACACATGAGAAATACATTCTACTCTAGATTGATGATTCTAGGGATGCTTCTTGTTATATTTGCTATCATTGGCCTCTAGTTCCGAATGGATTCTGAGAGCATATTTTGATAATATGTCTTCAAATATTCCTTTATGTCTTGGTGGTTTTCTAACCTGTTTCCTGGTGCGTTATTTAAACATGTGATGTGATTATGTTGAATGTGCTAGATCATCGACTTGTGGAAGAAGATTGAATTACAATCACCTTCATTTAGGCATTGGATCCTTGATTTCTTTCTCTATAAGATTTCATCCTGGGCTTGTCTTTCCTCCTACATTAAGGAAATTCTAGTTTCTTTGATTGCTAACTCTTCATATTTTCCCTCTTCCATGATTTTCTTTTGTGTTTCCTCCATTTCCTTTTGTAGTGGCCTCTTTGCCTCATGAATGTTTCCAAACTCCTTCCTATTCCAATCGTTTAGGAAATGTTTGATATGTTTTAATTTATGCTAGAATTTGTACATGATTGATCCTTTTTGTTGAGAAGTGTAGCAAGAAAGATTCAATTTGGCTTAGCCTTGGTCAAATTGAGAAAATTCAAAATTTCCAAATTGATAGAAAACTTGGAGGTAGTTAACTGAGGTGACATGGTTCTTGTCACTCAATTAGCTTAGCAAATTCATGTTAGAGGGCTTGAAGTTCAGTTATGCATGTGTGATTACTAATTTATAGCAATCCAATTCTGTTATTGCCAGTCGTACTCAGTTAAACTAGTTCTAACAATTAATAGAACAAGTTGGAGGTTAGTTGTGAAGTGGGACAACAATCTAACTCATAGATCATCTAGTTAACTGATCAATGAACCAAAAATAGTTCATGCATGCAAGGAATTCAAATTTCTCAGTTGTGGTGGAGATTTGAAGGAAGTGTAACATCAATTGTAAAATAGTGTTGAGTGTACAAGTGTTGCATTTAGTAAATGATCAATCCTTGGGAATTGTGAAATCATTTTGGAGGAAATTCCTAAAGAACAGGGGCTAATTTACTCAGGATTTATGCAAGGAAATAGGGGCCTTGGTGAGGTGATCCAAAATGGATTTTGTATAGACTCCTAAGTCTAAGTGTTCCTCATTGAGGGAAATGAAAGTCCAAGGAAGTTCCTGGAATTAGCCCCATTACAGAGATCATCTCATTCTGAATCTACTACAACTTGAATGGGCAAAAACTGACTTAGAATGTAGAAGTTATCATAAAATGAAACTGCCCCTATCCTTTGGAAAAAGGAGCAAAATCCCCTAAAAATGGGTCCTAAAATCCCTCTAAGTCTTCAAAATCCTCAAAAATATTCAAAACTAGCACAAAATGAGGACCTTTAGAAAAGGTGGATAACAGTATTGGGACCCAAAAATCTGAAGAAATGGTGGAAATAAGGCCTATCGGAGGCTTAAACCAATAGCGAACATGAGCTGTCAAATCTGGCCGATCAACGGTCCAGATCCGATCGGAAATTGCAATCGGCAGTGTCTATCGGAGGATATCGGATCATAAAATATGATTATTTCAATCGTGACATCGCAATCAGCGATTACAACGGAGCGATATCGCAATCGGCAACCACAATAGAGCGCTACAACGGGCTGGGGCTTGAGCAATGTGTGATTGTGATCAATCACATCACGATATCACAATCGACAAACAAAATGGAGCGGGGCTTAGACATATATATATGCACGATGTGATTAGCCAGACCCGATGGGATAATAAACACTATTTCACAAGATTTCAGATTCGTAAAACGACATTTTCCTTATATTTTCACATGTTTTGTTTAATAAACGAAAAGAAAATGACATCGATGCGAGGAAAATTAGACCCGAAAGGGTTTGAGAATGCAAATACATGATATTTCAAATCCGATAAAGCCATTTTTCGAGATTTTTCCATGTTTTAACATATTTTTAAAATACGAAGGGAAACCTTGGAACAGGGCCGAAGCGACTTGCAATAGCGATTTCAGGCGGACCCAATAGGGATATAGTGCGCAATTATGAAGATTTGAAGTCTGGTGAACAATGTTCTTTGCGGATTTTTCCCGTGTTTAGTGTATTTTCCTGTGTAAGCTGAGAATGGCTATATTGGGGGATTTCAAGAGCCAATTCACTCTCCCATTACAGAATAGGTGGCATCCATCCTTGAGGGCGTTTAATAATGATTGCTAGCACTCAGATATGGGATTTGAGCGGGCCAAGGCTGGAAGACAGAGAGCCCGAGAGGGAAAATGAACCAATAGCATCAATTTGGCTTAAAAGCCATAGAATGACAAAGATAGAGGTGGTTGTTGGTTGTTGAAGGCTGTTGGGGGTTGTTTCTGAAAGTGAAGCCAAAGCAGGAAGCGAAGGCGAAAAAGAGCAGAAAGAGGCAGTGCAGAAAGCAAAAGATGAAGCGCACACAACCAAGGAAGCCACTTGGAGTTCAAGTGGAAAGCTAGAGGGCTGTAAACTGACAGAGAGTCGAAGAAGCCGGAGCCAAGAGCTAGAGCTAGAGCTAGAGCCAAGATCCAAAGCCAAGAGCTAGAGCCGAGAGCCAGAAAGCCAAGAGCTTCAAGAGCCAGGGGATAAGATGGTGTCTGAACCCATTGTTTCTGTGTAAAAACAACAGGATTTGAGGCAAGAGCTTGTAAACATGACTTATACCATAATCCCAGATAGCCTAGTTGAATTAACTAGAGCTCACGGAGACGTAGCCCAAGAGTTTTGGGTGAACTCCTAGTTAAATTGATGTCTTATGTGTGTGTTTTTACTACTGGATTATTTACTGTTATATGTATTTATATATCAATTCAAGCACATTTACATACCAGCACAAACAACAAATTTTAAATCATATAATCAGTTTAAAACAAATACCAGCACACACCTTTTGTTCATGCATAGTTAATTCCACACTAGGTAATCATTAAGTGTTGGGAATATTTAAAGCTTTGGAAGTGGGAGAGGCTCTTGTGAGTTAGACAAGAAGCCTAAGAGCCCCACTGTTCTGATCAGGTGGTATCAGAGCTTAAGATTGATTAACCCCACCTTCAAGGAAGGTTATATCAGAATGCTTGATTGATAGAGCAAAGATTGCTTGTCTGAAAGGTGTTTAAACAATTAGAGATTGATTGTATGCTTGTTGCAGATTGACTATTTTCTGAGTTTGCAGAGGTAAAGGGAAAGCTACTGATAACAGTCTAGGAGGGACAAGAAGGAAGAAGGGCTAAAGGCATTCTTTTATTCCAAAGGACCTCAAAGAAATCCTTGAAGCACAAGAGGTTTGTTGCAAAAGGTTGCTTAATAAAGCCTTTTATTAATCTTGTTTGAAGTTCTTTTGTTCATTGGCATAATGACAACTTCTTCAAGTGAGTCCTCAAATTCTCCTTTCTTCACAAAAGTCTTTGATGAAGACATGAATCAAGACTTGTTTATCATGATGGATATGGTGAGATAAATGTGTGAGGATGGAAGGAAGAGCAACATGCTTAGAGAGCAGTTGAATTCCATGGAGGAAGAGAAGTAGTTGCTTTCTGAAAAATTGTAAAAAATGGAGAGGCAACTTCATATTGATCCGGACTTAAACATGAATGCAACAAAATACAGAGATAACCATATACAGAAAGATGCAGTGGAAATAATACTTCATTTCATTAATGTAAAAATACTGAAATATGCTTACAAACATAAATGGAAATAAACCAGCTAGGGCGATGGTAGCTTATCTCTGAGAAGAGATGTGGTGGCTACATACCTCTGAACTGTGTTACAAGGAGGCTCGAAGGCCTATTTATTGTTGATAAACAATGTAAAACACTTCACATCCCAAAACCTAACCCTAGAAGATGAAATGCCAAATTGTGGGCCCCGTTTGGGTAAATTGGTACATCAATTTCTCGGGGTCGTAACTTTGGTATATGATCTCCGTTTGACACGTACAATAGCTCGTTAGAAATATCTATCTGAGAACTACCACTTTAGAAAGGGAAACATTGGTACATGCACATGTTGCCCCCAAATTTCCCAAACAACGTCGTTCAGGGCCTCAAAACGGCTCTGGAAGTTAAGGACTTGAAAAACTGCTAAAAATAGTAAATTGTGCTACAAATAAGGAAACTGAAAAGCTGAAAGAGACAGTTGCAAGGGTCCAAGTGGAATAGGTGGGTGGCCACCAACATCCACCTAGATCATTCCTCCCCCCTTAGGAAGCAATGTTCCCCATTGCGTTGAGTTTCTCCATCTGTTGAACTTGGTCCCTGGTGAACTGTTTTGTAATCTCGGATGTGTCCAGTAATGGTGAGAAGCATGGTCGAGGGCGGTACACATTGAACACTTGGTGCAGGCGAAGGAATGGAGGAATGTTGTGCTCCAAATAATTATTTCCAATAGCCTTGGTAATGGTGTAAGGACCATGTCGGTGTGGTCGGAGCTTCTGATGGGCTCTTGTAAGGCGTTCTTTCTGTAGATGTAACCAAACTTTACTGCCCACCTGAAACTTGTGTGATACCCCTGTGGATGAGGAGAAGTTGTTCCTATGTTCTGTCATGACAGTTTTCCTTTGCTTCTGCTGATGTGTGGAGGAACCCATTGCGGGGGTCATGGATGTAGCAAAGATCTTCCCCTTACTTCAGGAGCGAACCAGACAGAAAATAAATTTCCTAGTCTGTGAGATGAGCTTGCTACCTTTCTTGGCAGTGATCAAAGAGGTGGCAATAGGTGGGGCTACCTATGGTATCCTGTATAATGAATTATTCAAAGAAATAATGACAGCATGAGGCCTTGACTCATACAGAGCATGTCACCTCCACAAGTATGGCTGGCCTAATAGTACATCACAAACATCCAGGGGTGTAACATCACACAATACCTTGTCGGTGAAGGGCTTGATGCTGTAGGGAAGGTGGCACTGCTGGCGAACTTTGAGATCTCGTCCTTCATGAAGCCACCCGATATTGTATGGCTGCGGGTGTGGTGTAGTCACTAGGCCCAACCGCTTCACGACCTCTGCTGAAATGAGGTTCTTTTGGCTACCACTGTCGACAATAAATTGCAGCGGTGAACCATTCACCCACATCTGTGAGTGGAAAAGACGTTCCCCTTCCTCTGGATCTTCCGGC
>APFE030053418.1:70810-85476 GCA_000404065.3 Pinus taeda
AGATATACATATGAGTACTTTGACATTGTTGATTCAGTTTGGTGGGAGTCATTTTTCAATAATCAAAGTGATATCATTTCAACAAGAACAAATGAAGATATACCTTTGAAAAATCCATTCATTTGGCCACAAAATGTGTCGAATGCACATGAGGAAATAAACATTGTTAAGCAGCAACAATCTCAAGGTATCATTAATTCTTCACAGGCAGAGGAAAGAGAGATGTGTATTGGTTCCAGAAGATCTCGTGCATAACGTGAAGCCATGGAAGACCTTTACAGGGGTTCAATACAGGATATTAAGGAGGGTTGCATGATCACAGTGCTAGCAGATGGAGATCTCAATGGCTATCCATTCTGAGTTGCTAAAGTTATAAAGGTCTTTACAGAAAATGAGGATGTTACAAGTGTTGAAGTACATTGGTATGCCACAAATACACACCCGTTCAATGGTGTGTATAAGCCAGAGATGGTAGTTGACAAAAAAAATGGCGGAAAGAGAAAAAGAAAGGGTACGAATATAAATCATCACCGCACAAACATATTGAAATTGGAGGATGTTGACATATTTGTTTATGACTTCAATTTAACAAAGAGGGGAACTCCTCGCTTCAAGACGATAGATATTCTGAAAAGGTTGTTACCAGAAGGAACAATGTTGAGATGGGAGTCTGCTGAAACCAATCGTAAATCTAGAAGAATTTTGAAACCTGAAATGATGGGCATGCATGTGGACTCAGATGGGGCACTAGTTGATGAAAGAGAAGAATATGGAACATCTTCGTCAGCATCCAGTCACTCATCTGAAGGTGTGAATTCTGATGGTGTGCAAGAAATATGAGTGATTTTGAATAATTGTTTAAGACAGTTTATCTAACCGATGTATGCATCGTATCTTGAAATAAAATTTTTGATTTCCATATGGTGTTAAATGAGAAGTTGTGAGTTATTTTTATGTTGTTGGATCATTTTACTAGCATTTTTTTTAAATTTTGAAGATTGACCCTAAAAAAGAAATTCATCGTTCCAATATAATCACTTTTTCATTTTCAAGCTATATTTTGCACGAAAATATTGTTTTCACTGCTATTTTTAAAACATGTTCAAAATTGTCCCTAAAAAAAAACATCATTCCAGTATACACAGTTTTCGTTTTTAGCACTGTTTTTGATATTTTTTCGGCGTTTTTTTGCCAGAGTTCCCGTTTTGAGTTTATAGTTCTCGTTTCAAAGTTTACATTATTTTATTTTTTGTTTTTAGAATTTTTATGCAGGTAATTTTTGTATGGGGTTAAAACCTACATTTGGTATCAAAGTTGGCTTCAAGGGGACATCTTTGCTACTAAGGGGTTTTCCTCGGGCCTGTGGTAGACCCTATTCAGTGAGAGATCTGCAAGATCTATTCTTGTGGTAAAAGAAAATGGCAAGCAATGGAAAGATAAAGATCGAGAAATTTGATGGTGAGAGTTTTGAGTTGTGGAAACTCAAGATGGAGGATCTGCTGGTGGATCACGGTAGATCTGGGTACTAAACCAACAGCAATGTCAACTGAAGACTGGGCGAAGTTGGATCAAAAGGCTAAGAGCACAATACGATTGTGTCTCAGATCCAGTATTATTGAATGTATCAGGGGAAGCTTCGGCGAAGACTTCGTGGGACAAGTTAGGGACTTTGTACCAATCTAAGTCTCTGGTGAATAAATTGTTCCTATGAAAAATTTTGTATAACCTAAGGATGAAAGATGGAGACTCCATGACAAAGCATATGAACGCATTTAATATTGTGGTAAGTCAGTTATTATTTTTTGATATTAAAATTTTAGATGAAGATAAGTGCATCAGTTTGTTGCGTTCTCTACCAGATTCGTGGGATAATCTGGTTGTTGCAATAGGTAGCAAAGCAACTGCCTTGCAGTTTGATGAAATAGTCTCATCCTTGTTGTCAAAGGAGATGAGACGGAAAAATATGGAGGGTCAGAATGGTGATGTTTTGTTTGTACGAGGACGGTCCCAGAACAGAAACAAAAATAAGTCCTCGAGTGGGAGATCTAAATCTAGAGGGAGATGTAAATTTCCAAGAGAGCCTGTAAAGGTGTGCTAGAAACGCAGAAAGGAAAGGCACTTCAAAATGGACTGTAAATCTAAAGCTCTTGAGAAAAGAAAGGGATCTAATGATGCTCCTTTTGCAGAGGCGAAAACCACCTCAAATGAAGGTGGGGATGTGTACTTGGTTTCTTCTTCAAGTACACATGTAGATCATGAGGCATGGTTGATTGACTCAGGTGCATCCTTTCACTTCACTCCCCATAAATAGTGGATCTACGAATATGAGAAATATGATAGTGGTAATGTCTTTTTAGGGGATGATAAGAAGGCTAAAATCGTTGATCATGGAAAAGTCAAGTTGAAGTTGCAAGGTGGAAGGATTAAAACACTTCCAGATGTTCTGCATATTCCTGCATTGGCCAGAAATCTGATTTTTGTAAGCAAGTTGGATGATGCAAATGTAAAAACATTGTTCGAAAAATATACCTACAAGATGGTTCGAGGAGCACTGGTATTGATGTGGGGAGTTCGGATTGGAACTATGTACAAGATTCAAAGTAGCATTGTTATTGATAGGTGCAACAATTTTGTGGTTCCTGAAAGTGGAGCATAAAATCTAGTGGTCTCTGGAGAAAAGACCATGTTATGGCATCAAAGGCCTCGACATATTAGAGAGAAGGGCCTCTGAATACTTCATCATAATGGTATGGTAGAAGGTATGTCTAATTACTCTCTGGATTTTGATTTCTGTGAAAATTGTGTATATGGGAAGCAGAATCAGGTGAGTTGTCCCTCTGGTGGTAAAAAGGCGAAACGGATATTAGAGATCGTGCACAGTGATGTGTTTGGACCTGTGACGGTTCCATCACTGGGTAACTCTGTGTACTATGTATCATTTATAGATGACTTCTTAAGGAATACATGGATATATTTCCTCAAGAAGGACTCTGAAGTCTTTGACAGATTTAAAGAATTTAAAGCTCTGATGGAAAACTAGACAGAGAAGAAGATAAAGGTGTTGAGGACAGATAACGGTGGAGAGTTTTGCAATAAGGAATTTGAAGAGTTCTGTAAGAAGTGTTGTATAGCACAGCAAAATACTACTCCATACACACCTTAGCAAAATGGAGTTGCAAAAAGAATGAAAAATACGTTGATGGAAAGGGCAAGAAGCATGCTCAGTGATGCCAGGTTAAGACATGAATTATGGGCAGAGGCAGTGGAGACTGCATGTTACCTAGTCAACAGATCACCTTCATCAGCGTTGGAGGATAAAACTCCACAAGAGGTATGGACTGGTAAGAAACATTCTCTTTCACATCTGAGGGTATTTGGATGTGATGCATATGTACATGTTCCAAATGAGAAAAGAACAAAGTTGGATAATAAATCTGAAAAGTGCATCTTTATTGGGTATAAGAATGGTTTAAAAGGTTAAAAGCTTTGGAACCTAGAAACAAGGAAGGTTATGAACAGCCGAGATGTGGTGTTTATAGAGGTGAAATATGTTATTAAACATGAAGTCCTACCAAAGGAACCTGAGAAGATAGAGTTTGAACTAAAAGAGGAAAAATCATACTCTACAGCAAAAGAGGAATTAGAAGATGAAGAGCCACAAACCCCAGTTGTGAGAAAATCAGTTTGAGAAAGAAGGCAACCAAAAAGGTAGTCCATATGCTTTCTGTTTAAATTTTGTTTTATCTATTATTGATGATGATCCCAGAACTATGAGGGAAACAGTAGATTCAGAGGATGGAAAACTCTTGAAAGAGGCCATGGTTGATGAAATGGCATCTTTACACAAAAATGAGGCTTGAGATCTGGTGGAGTTGTCAGTTGGAAAGAAACCCATTGGCAGCAAATGGGTGTTTAAGAAGAAGATGAATGCAGAAGGAAAGGTGGAAAAATACAAAGCTCGGTTGGTAGCAAAAGGTTATTCTCAGGTGTCGAGAATTGATTTTGTGATATTTTTTTCTCCTGTTGCCAAGGTAGCTTCTATTATATTACTTTTATCTATTGTTGCTGCTTTTGATTTTGGGTAGAGCAGATGGATGTGAAGACAGCATTTCTTCACAGGGATCTGAAAGAAGAGATCTACATGAAACAACCTGAAGCCTTTACGATGAAGGGTAAAAAAGAATTGGTATGCAAGTTAAAAAAAGTCTTTGTATGGGTTAAAACGGTCACCCAAGATGTGGTATCAAAAATTTGAGACGTTTATATGGGGACTTTGCTTCACCAGAGGAAAAGGAGATCACTGTGTGTATTTTAAATTAATTGGTGACCATGTTAGTTATATGGTCTTGTATGTGGATGATATGTTGCTAGTTGGAAATGACAAAGAAATTATCTAGGATTTGAAGACCCAATTGTCCTCCAAATTCGACATGAAATATCTTGGTGCTGCAAACTATATTTTGGGCATGGAAATTAAATGAGATCGAGGAAAGAGGAAGCTCTTGTTAAACCAAAGGAAGTATGTTGAGACAATACTGCAAAGGTTTAATATGCAGGATAGTAAACCGATAAAGATTCCTATTCTTGTAGATGTAAAGTTATACGCTGAACAATGTCCCAAGACACAAGAAGAAGAAGAGGACATGTCATGCGTTCCATATGCAAGTGCAATCGGCAGCCTAATGTATGCAATGGTTTGTACTAGACCAAAAATTGCACATGAAATGGAAGTATTGAGCAGGTTTATGTCAAAACCAGGGAAGGAGCATTGGACAACAGTGAAGCGGGTTTTCAGGTATTTGTGTGGCACTAGTGACTATGGTTTGTGCTACCAAGACAAGGATTGGACAGAATTTTGGACATACATGGCTTTGTTGATGCAGATTGGGTTGGAGATCTGGATTAAAGAAGATCTACAAGTGGGTATGTATTTAACTTATTTGGAGGTGCAGTTAGTTGGATGAGTAAGAGACAGTTTGTAGTGGCACTTTCAACTACAGAGACAGAATACATAGCAGCCACTCATGCAAGCAAAGAAGCAATTTGGTTGCAGAGATTTTGTTCAAGTATGGGGTTAGTACAGCGAGCTATAAGGATAGATTGTAATAGCCAAAGTGCAATTTTCTTGGCAAAGAACCTTACTTATCATTCAAAGACAAAGCACGTTGATGTTCAGTATCACTTTGTGAGGGATATGATTTAAGGCAAAAGTTGTTGGTAAAGGTGAACACTTTGAAGAATATTGTAGATGCATTGACAAAGTCTGTGAGCATTGAGAAGTTCTCCTTGTGTAGAGAAACAATGGGCATTGTAGGGTTGGATAAATGACAAAGCTCTGTTGTGGCCCCTTGTGGAAAGAAAACAACAAGTGGGAAAATGTTGGGTTGTCTTATATTCTTTCCATGACTAACCAACGTGCGGGGTATGCAGGAGGGTGGTAGCCCCCCTACACGAGGTCCGGGGCAACGCCCCAAGAAAAAAAAATTGGACCCTATATTAGGTGGGCAGACCTACCTATGGTTTTGTGCATGGATTTCGCACATGGTTTTGGGCATGATGGTTTATTGTTCATGGTATTTTGTAGATCCTATTAAGGGAACTACGGTTATGTTCTAATCCAAGGTTAATGGATTGGGGTTTATGGATGTTTCGACATGTATATATATGTATTGTAACATTAAAAGAAACATAATGAAAAATCAATCTGGTAGTCCTGGTTTTGGAATCCAGTGGAAAATCTCTGTGCGTATTTGTTTTATGTTTTATTCTCTCGCCATTGTTTATTTTCTATTTTTAGAATTCGTATGCAAGTAATTTTTGTATGGGGTTAAAACCTACAGTGTATGGTTGAGTGGAACATTTGATGCTTGCAATCAATTAGTGTGTTTATTTGATAAAAATAAGAGCTCTTTGATTATAGTATTCATGTTGTCTTTTACTCTATTTCATCTTGTTTATATTGTGTATATCTACTTATGCTATGCACTATGTGATGAATATGTATTTCTTATTTAATGCATAATTTTTCTTGATTATGACATCAATCCTTTTCCACTGCATGCTTCTTGTTTTATCTACTTTGGTATTAGAATTCAAAATTTAGATCAAGAATGCAAGTTTTTGATGTACCTTGCAATTTGGATTCATTATAGTTGCTATCAAAGTGGGGAATTTGTCGTAACATGGCCTAGCACGAGGTTGGGTGCAGTATAAACACCTTTTATTTCCTAGCTTTGTAGTGTTTGTTTCCCTAGGTCAAACACAAGGCATTCTTTGGATGGTCCCTAATCGTAAGGGGGTATGACTCTTTGACACTAACTAGTCCATTATAACATCCCCTACCCCAAAGAAAACTTCCATGGATTCTACATCTATATTAAATCTACTTGAAGTTGGGTCACCCAATTTTGTGGGAAATTCTCACCACACCAATCTCATGGAACATCACTCTTTTAGGAGACAAACTTCCCTTTTTCGTGCAACTTTGGAGCTCAAAAAAATTAAAGTTTTATTTCTAATTTTGAAGAAAATAAATATTTTTATATTTTATCAAGCCCAAAACCTTCTCATTTTTCCATGATTCACTTTTCGTATTGTCCCACTTACAAGAGCACCAAGGGTAAGGGAGTATTCTCGCACTATGAGCATGGAGCCACTTGACTCTCTTGTGCCACTCACATTAAGAGATCACAGAGCTTTGAGGGAAAGTCAAGGCACAAAGTTTGTTGAGTTGCTCAAGAAAGCAAAGACCAACAACATAGTTGGGCTCATAACCCTCTTGTACAACCCTTGAATGATCAATTCTCAAAGCTCACCATTGTCATTTTAGAGAATAAGAAGCCCACCAATGACGGTTGGGTCCTACAACTTAGGAACTAGCCCAAATAATTATTTATGGTTGTGGTCCTACACTTATGACATAGTCTAACTTTTATATGTAGGTATGATCATAACAATAGTTTAATTGAAATTTATGGATATGTAAGCATATTTTTGTGCCTTAATAGCAAGACTCTATAGTGGTTTTGTTTTTTGGTCAAGTGGGTTTTAGGGACAATAACCTCCTTATTGTATACCCACGTGGCAATTTTGTTGGACTTCAAACCTTTGGCAAGTCTTAATAGTTTTCGAAGCCTTTTGAACCAAATTTTATTATCTTACAATGGTTGCTAGTCACTTTTTATTTTTGTTGAGAAAAGTTAGTTTTATATATATTAATTATTAAAAAAAAAATATTTTATATTTTTTTAAAATTAAAATGATAAATTGCATAAACATTACTCATAATCATTTTTTACAATTATAACATAATATTGGCAATACAAAATTGATTGTAAAAAAATAAATAAACAATATCCTTTAAAATATATATATATATGATGAGAGATGAAGATAGATTGGGAAGAATGAAAATTCATATAACTGTCTAAGAAAGAAAAAAATTCAAAATGATCAATTTAGAAATAAAAATAGAATATAGTTTTTAACGATCAAACACAATTAACCCTTCCTTATATAATTAAACATGATTTTGGTTAAATACATCTATGAAATTGAATTTTCATAATGCGTATAATCATTACAAATATTATGAATTTTAAATTTTTATTCTAAAATTTTAACAATGTAAATAATCATCATAATTACCATATATCAATAAATTTAAAACCCTACTCTATTTAATCACCCTTGTCCTCTTAAATATTAAAAATCTATCATAATAATATAAGAAAACCAATCATATAGTTGTCGCGGAGAAATGTAAAATGGGTTTTTCAAAATTAAACTTTCTAAAGACGGACTCCAAACTAAGCTGTTACTCAAGAAGCAGTAAAAAAAACTTGCCCATCTTCAGAGAGTATAAATAAGCAGTGAAAACACATACAGAATCCATTAGCAAGAAAGCCACAGGGTTATAAGCATGGCAAACGAATCATTTAGGTTTTCGGTATTTTATATAATCGGAACAAATATCAGGTATTCTACATCAATTTCAATTCTATTGGATAAAGAATATTCTTTACATTTAGAAAATAGAATAAAAACTGAAGGATGGTTTTCCCACTGTATGTTGCAACATGGCGCTATACATGTGTCACGCCCACTACTAAGCTATCTCTCTGTATATTAGTTTCCGTGCATCCTAATAAAAAGAACTATTCAAACAAGAACTTCTAACTTCAAATGCAAGTTGATCAGATTATCGAGGAAAGTCTTGGGTTTTGTCTAATTTAAAAGGCAAGTTTCATGGCATATTATTCACCTACCATAAACAAAAAGAGTATGCTTGGAATTAAATTTAAATTAGATGTGAAAGCAATCAATACAATATATAGGAGAAACAACGGTAACACCGAAAGCAGAGATGTAGATTTCAAGACTGTTCTGATTACAAGGAATTTATCTATATTCACTATAGTCAGAAATCATGGAAAACTTTCAAATGCTAGTTAAATAACACTGCCATAAATAGTATTGACGGCATGGTCACTTAACTTACATAATGATGAGAACATTACAGCTTCATCTCAGGCTTACTTGCAGGCTAATGAAAAAAATCAACACATGGATTTACACGTATTGGATAAGCCATTGCAGATCAAACAGGAACTTACTGTGATTTTCCTGATTAATCTCCATATATGAATTCAATTATCTTTCTCCCTCCTTTTGAAATCCTTGATGCAGCAGCAGAACAAGAGGGTTCACCTTCATACTTTGACAAATTAAATGCTTTAAAGCTATTGGAAAGACTTCCCTTTGAATATTGTCCGTCCAATGGACCAATTTTGAAAATCGTGTCCTACCCTCTTAAACCATGCTTTTAGTAAAAGCCGATGATGAGATGGATTTTGTAAAACTTGCATCACGGAGTCTGCAGTAATGTTAGCCTACAGAGCGTTATAGAAGGAAAATATCAGTCGTTAGTTTTATAAACACATTTCTACCCTAATATCTCATTATTGAAAATATCCCTGGTTAATTGCACATTAATATGCTAATTTTATTTATGTCATTTCCTGTAGCATAAATGCAAATAATAGCGAGCCTGATGCTTCTAGATAGCAGTAATAATGTTGTGAAAAAAGGAAAGAGAGTAGACGTTGTCTAGTGTCATTAAGAGTTTCTTGTAAATCAGGTAGCAGCTAATGTCTTGATGGTTCATATCTCCAAAATTAGGAAAACAGTGAGAAAGTTTTGACATTAGTTAGTAATCGAGTGGATACCAACGTAAACACCAACATATCTTTACATATAATAGTGTCACACTCGTAGAAAGTTTAGATTCAAGCTCAGTGTTCAAGCACTTAGATAAACATCAGTCTAGATTCAATCTGTCTTCAGGAACTTAGAAATAACATCCATGTAGCTCCTGTGCTTTAGGTGTTTCTGTGGCGATAATTTATCTTCCTCGTGTGTCTCTAACATAGTTTTAAAACTAGGCCGATTTGACTAGGAATCAGCCCAGTTGACTGAGCCATACCCCTGCCTGGACCGACTAGGTCAATTATCCGGTTCAGCGGCCGGTCCATTACCGAACCAGCCGAGTTGGTCACCGATTTGGCCGGTTCGGTAATGGACCAGCCAGAGCAACCAAGCCCGACTTAAACCGGTTGGTCTCGGCAGCGGGATAAAAGGCGCGCTAGGCAGACTTGAAATCAATTTTTTTTTGTTTAAACTATTTCCTAGTTACCCTTCTCCCACGCCTATAAAGGTGACCTAACCTCCTCATATTTCCTCACAACTATCTCATTGCATTTATCTGAGCATTTGTGAGGAGTTTGTGAGCAGTGGGAGTTGGTTTTTGAAGCAGCGTTGAAGAGGTTCTTGGGCAATCTTTGGAGCAGCATTGAGAGTTGGCTTTTGGAGCAGCGTTGGTTGTGTTTTTGTTCTGATCTCTATATATTACATTTATTGGACAGTGCACTCAGTGCCATTTTGATATAATAGATATATTCATGAGCATGCTTTGATCAAGTGTTGTCTTCTCTCTATTATTCTAATGCTTCGAGTTTGGAAACATGAATGAAAATCTTTAAAATTGTGACTTTTCATTAAAATTAAATATTTAATGTACTTTTTACAAAGACCAAGCCATTGGAATCAACTAGTCTAAGTCGGAGTCTGAGTCAGAGTTGACCGTCAACCGGTTCCGAGTCCAAGTCCAAGTTTTAAAACTATGGTCTCTAATGCAAGCATACCTCTTTGAATACATTTCTTTGTTATAACAGTGAATCAATAGTATTTCAGGCTGAACCGTTTTCTAGACATACAATTTTTGTCATTGTCCAGGGAAAGATGTATGTTCTACCGGTGTTTAATGCAAAGAAGATTATGTGCTCTCCAAATAATGGATTAATAATATATTTATATAGAATTAGGGAAAACGCAACAGCAAGTTACTCGGATAATAATCAGAGACATGTCAGAAAAATGCACAACACGTGACATAAATCATTGCAGGAATGCTTGAGCAGAATAGCAGGTATATTAAACATAAACTAACTTGAATCTTGTCATTATCCGATAGATTGACCTGTTATACATACAAAATGGTGCCTGAGGCACACGATAACCTACATTAATTCCTATAATCATGTTTCCAATTCTTAAAATATAAATTTCCAAGCCTTTCTCCCCTACATCCCAAGGAACCACCAATAAAATTGCTAAAATCCCTGGAAAAATACAATCACAACTGTCTTCAAACCTCTCAAGACTCTGCAAAACACTTTCATCTCTGTCAAAGAGAAAAAATTAACCCCCTCTATGAACAAGTGTTTATGAAACGATAAATCCCGCACTCGTGAAAATAGTACTACCTACAATGGCCAAAGCAATCATTCCATTGAAACTAGGCTCAATGAACACATCATTGACACTAATCATGGCCAAATATAAAACTGTCATTGCAACGCATTCTCTTCAGATTAAACACCACATATGTTAACTTTAAACTTAAGTTGCCAGGAAACGCTCATTCGGATACAGGTATTGGGACGGGTACATCACTTTTTGTTCAAATTATGAATTCTCAATTTTGAAATCTTACAATTTACAACAAGAAAAATAAAACATTGAACATTCACATTGAAATTTCAAATTTAATAAGCAGAGAGATATGAACCATGATAAGAGATATATATTATATGTCCAGGACTCCACTGTCATACTACATTCAAAATTTGCCTTAAGGCATTTCCACATATGAAATAGAAAATTCCAAAAAAAAGTGAAACTGAACAATGAACACATCTCAAGATAATTGATTTGGCTTTCTCAAGCCATGTCATCACTCATCAGCGTCCATGTCATCATGATCAACATCACTAAGCTCATCAGTCAAAAGGCTCTCTAGGGAGGGATCACTCTCATCTGGAGGCTCCTGCTCATCCATAGCATCTGGACGTAAATCAATAAGACCACCTTCTGTTGTCTCCGCCTTCTCCTCCTTTCACTGTCGCACCTTCTCCTCTCAATGCTCTCCTCTTCACCCAACCACAAATGCCATAAGCAATGAAAATTAAACAAAGCAACCACAATTTTTTTGGTTTAGCAAACACTAGGGTTTAGTGGGAGCATGGGACCACAAAGCCATGTCATCATTTTTTAATATTTTATTAAAAATCCAAAAAATTAACTTTGTTGCTGACTAAGTAGGCATACCCTCCACGTACCCGTTTTCAGGGAACCACAGACCTTTTTACAGGGTACCGACTACCCATCACAAAGAAAGAACCCATTTTTAATTTTCAAAGTATTGGGTTCTTCATACCCGAACCAGGTTCAGAAGGGTGTGTTTGAGAAGAACCTAAACTGGTTTCTAGTGCTTTGTTGTGCGAATCTAGTACAAGTACAAGAACCCCACCCCTAGGTTCAGGTACCCCTGCTTCACAGCTTTAAACCAAAATTCTTGATAAAGACCACCATATTATACCTGCTTAAAAATGGAGAGCATTAAAATTGACAAGAATCCCAACAACATGAATAAAGAAGATGGCTTACACCTTTAGCCAATCCTAGGATCCTATCAATAATCATACTTGAAACATCCCTCCTTCCCGCTAACTTTCTCACCATCAGTCACTTGTTTATCTTTAAATTTACCTCCCTAACATTTTTCCTATGTTGCATGAGTTTCTGGAACATGGGAAGGTTGGGAACTTGGGTACGAATGTCCAGAGCGGCTAGAGATTTCCCCAAAATTTACAGGGAACAACTAATTGGGAGCAGTAATATTATATAATTATAAAAAAATAAAAATAAAAAACAAAATAAATAAAATAAAATTATATAATTTATATAATAATCAAAATTAATATTGATTCAAAATACTCAAATACTAAAATCAATTTAAATATATAATCTCTCTTATATATAAATATATTCTCTGGGTGTCTCTCTTCCCGATTCTCTCCCTTTTATATATATAAAATGTCAACGTTCCCATATAGTTCCTACTAAAAAGGTAACGTTCCCATATAGTTCCCAAGCTCCTGGGAGCACAAGAACCATTGGAACGGGTTTCCCTCCTCTCGGGAGTGGTTCCGGTGTAACAGAGCATTTTTCCTTTCACCCCTTCCTTCTAGCCTCATTAGCCCTATTAGTCTTGTTCTTGTTGCCTCTAATTCCCTCAAAGATCATTCATAATCAATATTTTTCCCATTTTAACCTTTCAATCTTCTAATAATATCCTTTCTCTCTCCATTTTCTCTCTTATCATGTCTTTTTAATATTGTATCACATCATTTTATTAACTTCCGGTTTTTCTTCATTACCCCTCCTTTTCATATCCTTTTATATCTAAGATTCTTTTTCATTTCTTTAATATAATCATTAAACTAAAATAATCAGGTCAATTCAAAGTGGGCTCACATAGACTTTGGGTAGAGGCAGAGCATCAGCTTGACTAGTCATACAGAATCTGTCAATTGTGCCATCTTTGGGAGGTTAAGATAGAGGAGCACTTCATTTTCTACTACCCCATCTACTACAAGACCAAGGGCAATTACACTACTTATTCTAAGAATCATAGGCCCTCTCTAGTTTTTCAAGTACCTTGATCAGAGATGCCTAGCTTCACACATGTAGAAGCAAGGTTGTTGAAAGAGGGGAGCAGGGAGCGGAGAGCGCAATTTTTAAAAAGCCTTTGGGGGCATTTTTTATATAATGCGTATTTTGATGCACATATATTCAAAAAAAATCATGCATAATGTTGAATCAAGTGTAGAAAACATGAGGACATAGATTTAAATTCTAAATTAATGATGATTATTAAAGCATCAATCATTTAGTACAAATATAACATCATTCATCTAGTATTTATAACATTGACATCTGTTGACACCTAATCCGAAACGGATGGGTGAACTGGACAGTCATCAAGAAGATGCACTGATCCGTCATGTTTGTGTATATAAATATGTATTAGCTAAATGAATAATATATCAGTTTCTCTCGCTCATTCTGGAGTTACCCTGGCCTGACATGGTATCAGAGCACAGGTCCCAGAAATAGTTGTAACTCCTGCTGTCCTGAGAGCTGCTCAGTCCTGAGCACTACTCTGACATTGATTCCCTGGCCCTGCACGCTGCCTACACTGCTAAGCGATAGGCTTCTCAGAGAACGCCTCCCTGGCCTGACAATCTGAAGACTGAAGACTGTGTACCTGACCATCTGACGACTGCGCACTCCTCGGTAACGCCGCTGTTCTTCTTATGGCGAAAATGTAAGCAGCTGATAATCTCTCCGCAATTTTAAAGTTAGAATTTGTTTAGTCCACAATTCTTTTATGGCAATGGATTGGGCAAGACATCGGAGCGATGGAGATCATATGCTTCATTTCTGACCGGACCAACTTACCTCCTGAACTCGATTCTTATTTCCGCGTGACAGTTTCTATTTTATTTCCGCCCCATTCTTATTAACGCCGCTGTTCTTCTCGGCCGAAGTCTTCTCTATTTTATTGCCTCCCCAGTTTCCCTCACGCGTTCGAAGTAGCCCATCTGCTGTGGCGCTGTGGGTACTGTTCCATAGCGCATCGAATCGCTTGACTGCCCTGACATGGTAGTTTTCAGTAATTTACAGAGTTATAGGGGACTGTTTTGAATGGGAGAGTGCTGGCAATTTTTTGTACAGCTATTTTTTTTTTTTTGTAGCACACGTCATAGAACCATGCGTTTTCCTTGAGTTGCGTTGAAAATTGGGGATTAGTGAAATCCTGTTGAAAATGGCCAGAGGTGGAGAAGTGTCTACTAAAGCCATGGCTTCCAAATGGATAGTGTTCCTTTGTACTGCAAGCTTCTGCGTGGACCATATATATAGTGATTACAATCTGGTTTTTTCTGAGGTTTGAATGCGAAAGAGGAGAATTTTAAATGATTTTTTCTCCATATAAAAATCATTTTTAAAGCATAAATATATATATGGTGATATATGTAGCAGAATTTTTCTCCATATCAAAATCATTTTTTAAAGCAGCAGAAGTTTTTTAAGAGCATTTTTTTTCACCATCAGAAGCATTAATATATCAGCAAAAGTTTTTTATATCAGCAGAAGTAACCTTTTACAGAATGCATTCAATCATCTCTATGATAGGAATAGTTCTCACTGGCAAGGAGAACTATCCTGACTGGTCCCGGATGGTACAACACACCCTCATTTTC
>APFE030053418.1:96315-132757 GCA_000404065.3 Pinus taeda
GAGCTTCCTGCAGCTTCCCAAGTGCACCCAGTTTTCCATGTTTCATGTTTAAAGAAGGTTATAGGTGACAAGCTCCCAGTTCAAACAATATTGCCAAAACTTGACAAGGAATGAAAAATCATATTGGAACCGAAAGCAGTCATAGAAACAAGAACTCGACAGCTATGAAATCGATCAATTTCGGAGTATCTCATCAAGTGGAAGAACATATCCACTGAAGATTCCACATGGGAGGATGAGAATTTTATATAGAAGCATCCATAACTACTCAAGCGTTGAGGACAACTCTTTTCAGAAGGAGAGGGGCATGTTAGGCCCCTATAATACTAGTGATTCCCCCATTACTATTGTCATTGTATCCCTTATTGTTATTATTGTGCCCCTATTGTTCCCATATTGTTATTAGTATGCCGCATAGAAACCCATTATTGTTATTTTTGTGCCCTTATGTTATTACTGTTATGTTGGCTTGATTATATTATGACCCCTTAGACTCCTATATATAGAAGGGAGCTTTAGTCATTTGAATCATCCAAGAATTGTTCATTTGTGTAATGTAAAAGAGGTTGCCCCCTCGAAGAAGCTGAATTCGAAGGCGTTTATCTTTTCTATCTTTTTGTGAGTTGGTTTCATAACATATTAATATCAATGCTGTAATGATCTAAGTAGTCATGGACCTAAAGGAAAACCACATCACCAACAAACACTAATAATATTTATCAATGGCTTGCCTTTAACATTTTTCCAACCATCAGATACAACAGATACCCCATAATGGTTCCAAGCATTTGTAAATTTTCTCAGAGCACTATGGATTTTGGCTCTTTCTTTATCAAGTCCCATGATTTTATCTTTATCATGCCTAGAGATCTTATATCCTTTAGGAGCACCATTAATGGCTTATCATTTCATGCCAATAGGATGAGCAAAGAACATTGAATAGTACACCACATGCGTAGAGAAACATAATAAATTTTGCATCCACATCATCTCTACAACCTTAGTCAAGGAAATATGATATTGTTCTATACCTTGAATGCATAGGCAATAATCCAGTTGATTTGGTGTAGCATTGGATGTGCTCTAGCCACGAAATTTGGTGGAGAGGTTGGGGCACATGAGATCTCCAATACCCAGAAAGGGTTTGGGCAAATTCTAAACAGATCAGGAGATATTAAAATAATCAATATTTTTAATGGAGTCCCTAAGTTTAAACTTGGGGAAAATAAAATATTAATGTGTATTAATATGAATCTATGTTAGAGTGGTCCAAAAGACATGGATCAAGCCAGATCTAGTCTTAGTCGTTGATTAGGGACTTAATCTCGGTAATTGAATCGTCAACAAGAAAAGTATAAGAGGAGGCTTGAGGGTCACTTGGAGAACACACCAGATGATCAGTCATTCTATTCTCTAGAGTGGGGTTTGCTAAGAGAAATAGAATCAGTGATCGGGAGAGCAGCTGAGGGGCATTGAGTACAGAGGAACAGAGAAGGCAGAGATTGTGTCGGGAAAGCATCGCAGTAGCCCAGGAGGGTGACGCAGAGCTAGCAAGGGCTCACGCAGGGACACAAAGAGGCAGCCAAGTGTTGTGCATAGCACCAGAGGGGCCAGCGTAACTGGCATAGAGGCTCCCAAAGCTGACGCAAGGCCTCCTGGGGCTGATGCAGACCAGGAAAGGCTGACGCAAGGCCAGCGTGAGACAAAGAGGGGCTGACGCAGTCCAAATTGGGCAGACGCTGGGATTGCAGGAGCAGTTTTGTGCTGAGAAGTTGCCGGAAGGGTTTTCTGGGGTTTCAGCCAAGAGATTTCTCTCAAACTATGAGGTATAGCTGCTAAGGAAATTCTCTGTTGGATAGGCCAGTTACGACATCCAGATTGTACTCTGATATTGCTTAATAAGAAAACCCTCAGATCACTGCACTGGTTTTCCCACATTGGGTTTTTCCAGGGACATTGGTCCAAAAATAATGGTGTCATGTGGTGTGTTTGTTCTTGTTTCTTTTAGTTGTTGATTTGTAATATGTTGAGCATGCACTGGTGTTTATTTTCAGTATTTACTTTGTAAATAACTTGTTAAAGAAAAAATTAACAAGTAGGTAGGAATAAATCAGAAGAAGTGCATGAAGGGTTTTTAAATTAAGTAAACTTAGAAACTTCAACATGGTATTAGAGGGTGATTGCAGATCACAAGAGGACTAAAAGACACCAGCTGAGCGGAGCAATAGCAGCAGAAAACAGTTGTCCCAAGGTGACAAAAGTTGTTTCTAGCAACACAGAAGCCAAGAAATGTGACGCAGAGCCAGCGAGAGCCACACAGAAGAAGCTGGGCGCTGCGCAGAGCCTCAAAGAGGCCAGCGTTGCTAACACAGAGGGCCAGAGGGCTGACGCAGGGCATCCCAGGGATGACACAGACCCATCTGGGGTGACGCAGAGCCAGCGTGAGGCAGAGGGGCTGATGCAGTTCACAGAGAGGCAGTTGCTAGAGTTTAGAAGGCTACAGAAATATTGCAGAGTGGAGCTGGTGAGGTACTGTAGTCAAAACAGTGCCTGACAAACCAGGGCTAGAGGAGTTGTTACCGAGGGTTTCTAGACGAGGAACCTAGATCAGCAGTGCAGTTGCACAAGACGGTCAGATTAGGGGACATCTCGAAAAGCGGTAGAAGGATTTCCAGGAGGGAAATCAGGACTCAGAGGGAGTCCAGAAGAGAACTTTCAAACGGGAAGTAGAGACTCAGAGGAGTCGAACAAAGAACTTCCAGGAGGGAAGTAGGGGAGCGTCATGGCACTACACGGGGTAAGAGACCAGGATAGACTGGACGGAGCATCAAACTTCGCAGTCTGGAAGGCAAGAATCTTATCAGTGCTTGACATGAATCGTGTCAAGAACTTCGCCTTGAAGGTTATAGCTATCTTAGTCAACCCCAGTGATAACGACAAGTACGAAGAGGCGATGGCAAGGGCCAAGTGCATTATCCTTGACGGGGTCAAGGATCATGTGGTACCACATATAGCCGAGAAGGAAACGGCGTTAAGATGTGTGAGGCTCTCAAGAACCTGTACCAGCATACTTATATGTAGAGAAGAATGCTGCTCGAGAACCAGATGAGGTCGTATCAGATGAAGAAGGATCAATCGATTGACACCTTCCTCAGAGGACTGAATGAGATCCGAGACCAGTTGACTGCTATAGGAGCGACACCGGATTAGAAGCTTATGGTGAGGACAACCCTGAATGTTGTCTCAGAAGATTGGGAAGTGTTTGTCCAAAGTATCTTGGGCAGAGGGACTCTCCCACCTTGGGACGAGATGTGGGCAGCTCTTCGCTAGGAAGAGATCAGACAACAGCCCAAGACATGTAGCAGTAGCAAAGGGATCAAAGTTCAGCAGGAGGAGGAGGATGTGGCCCTAGCATCTGAGGGAAAGCAAAAGAAGCGGAAGAAGAAAGATCTCTCCAAGATCAAGTGCTTCCACTGTGGGGAGATGGGTCATTATGCAACCCAATGCCCAAGGAAGAAGAGTAAGGGAGTCTTCCGAGATTAAAGTAGCGCCAGCACGGGCAGAGAAGGAAGTTTTAGCAGACGATGATTGTGCCATGAGTGCACATGCCACCACTTGAGCAGAAGTGGGGAGACATCGAGCTGTAGTCAGGAGGACTACAGGCGATGAGGGGCAGGATCCTCGAGGTACCCAGCGTCTTGGATTAGACCTTGCTACGAGAACCCCAACAAGGAGTAGCAGGATTGGCTGGGCGGGTAGAGACAGATGCGGATGGAGCGGTAGAGGGAGCTACAGTGCAAGAGTCCTAAGACAGCGCAGAGTTAGCAGGCTGCAGCAATGCGAGAAGCACAGGAGTGTTGCACCAATGCAGGAAGGCACAGCGAGGTGTGCAACGGTGCAAGATGCAGGGAGTTGTTGCAGCAACACAGAGGTCAGAGAGAGGGAGCACTTTTAGATAGAGGAGGAATGACCTGTTGTAGAGTTTTATGAACCCAACATTTCGGACTACCAAGTGAGTCCATCATCAGGGGAAGATGCGTCAATAGATATTATTAAGATCTTAATGATGTATCCAAGAGCTATAATTAGGGTATATATATAAGTTATTAAACAAAAGAAATAAGAAATAGGTCGGCTCTTTTTTATTTAATTACTTAATCAAACTATTTATTGTTATTACTTAATCAAACTTGTCAGCAGCAGAGGGAGCTTCAACATCAGTGGGTATTTCTAGCCCAACAAGGAGGTCAGTTGGGAGATCAGTTACTTACTTCTCAGTAAGTAAGTTGCAGTGCAGCAGTGGACAGCACGAGGCAGCATGATGAGAAGAGGTGCAGTGCGGATGCAGTGCTGGGAGAAAGGACCAGCAGCAACACGGATGCAGAGGGAGCTGTCATACAGATGTAGTAGTGGCAGTGGCAGTGGCAGAACCATGGGAAGTAGTACAGGAGGCGGCAATGCAGAGAATATTGGGTAGGAAGGCCTAGCATTAGCACAGGTACCAATGCCAAATGATCAAAGTAATACTCAGTGAGGAGTATTGCTAGAGCACAGTCCTCGCTAAGAGAAAGTGTTGATTTGGGGTAGCATCGGATGTGCTCTAGCCACGAAATATGGTGGAGAGGTTGGGGCACATGAGATCTCCAATACCCATAAAGGGTTTGGGCAAATTCTAAACAGATCGGGAGATATTAAAATAATTAATATTTTTAAGGGAGTCCCTAAGTTTAAACTTAGGGAAAATAAAATATTAATGTGTATTAATATGAATCTGTGTTAGAGTGGTCCAAAAGACATGGATCAAGCTGGATCTAATCTTAGCCATTGATTAGGGACTTAATCTCGGCCGTTGAATCGTCAACAGGAAAAGTATAAGAGGAGGCTTGAGGGTCACTTGGAGAACACACCAAATGATCAATCATTCTATTCTGGATCAAGTTGGATCTAATCTTAGCCATTGATTAGGGACTTAATCTCGGCCGTTGAATCGTCAACAGGAAAAGTATAAGAGGAGGCTTGAGGGTCACTTGGAGAACACACCAGATGATCAATCATTCTATTCTCTAGAGCGGGGTTTGCTAAGAGAGATAGAATCAGTAATCGGGAGAGTAGTTGAGGGGCATTTAGTACAGAGGAACAGAGAAGGCAGAGATTGTGCCGGAAGAGCAGCGCAGCAGCCCAATAGGGTGACGCAGAGCCAGCAAGGGCTCATGCAGGGCCACGCAGAGGCAGCCAAGTGCTGCACAGAGCACCAGAGGGGCCAGCGTAGCTAACGCAGAGGCTCCCAAAGCTGACGCAGGCCAAGAAAGGCTGACGCAGGGCCAGTGTGAGACAAAGAGGGGCTGACGCAATCCAGATTGGGTAGACGCTGGGGTTGCAGGAGCAGTTTTGTGCTGGGAAGCTGCCGGAAGGGTTTTCCGGGGTTTCAACCAGGAAATTTCTCTCAAACTATGAGGTATAGCTGCTAAGGAAATTCTCTGTTGGGTAGGCTAGTTACGGCACCTAGATTGTACTCTGATATTGCTTAATAAGAAAACCCTCAAATAGCTACACCGGTTTTCCCACATTGGGTTTTGGGGACATTGGTCCAAAAATAATGGTGTCATGTGGTGTGTTTGTTCTTGTTTCTTTTAGTTGTTGATTTGTACTATGTTGAGCATGCACTGGTAGGAATTAACAAGTAGGTAGGAATAAATCAGAAGAAGTGCATGAAGGGTTTCTAAATTAAGTAAACTTAGAAACTTCAACAAATCCATGAGCATAAGGGGGTGAGGATCAACCACTAAACATTCTTTATGCACTCTCATATCCAACCCTTGATTTTTTGGATTTGTTTTGTGCAACCTTCTCTTCCTTCCTATATTTGTTTGGACAATTTTTCTGTGGTACAGTCACATATCTTGTGAGTCTGAGGGACCCTGCATTTCTTGAAGACATATGATGGCTTGTTGATAGTTTGGGACCTAGACTTGAAGTTCAGTGGTGATTTATTGCTACTGATCTTTGAAGCTGTTGAAGATGGTGTTTTGTATTTAGGCATCTTTTGAGGCAGATTATTGGACTCTTTTGAAGTTGTTTGCAGCCCTCTCTTCCAGCCTCTTTAGAACAGACTTGGAGCAGTTGTTAAGTGTCTTTTGAAGTGTTGGAGACCTATAGTTGTGAACCTTTGAGGCTTGTGCAAGTTGAAGAACTTGAAGAGCTTGAACAGTGGACCATTTGGGGATTTGCACAAGAGAAGTATTAGATCTTGAAGAACTCCTTGGAGAAGCCCATTGAAGACTCTCTTGAAAAAGCCCGTTGAAGTCACTCTTGGAAAAGCTTATTGAAGCCATCATGAGGTGACCTTGAAGTTCTTTTGTTTGGGTACTATGAAGGACAATGGAGACACCTTCATGTGAAGAGATCAAGGTTGTCAGTGATGACATAACGTGAAGACTACAGCGAAGATGAAAATAGACAGGGCTCATTGAAGAATACATTGGGAGCCATGAAGTACAACTAAACATATCTTGATGAAGTAAAGCGAGGGTTGGAGCCCAAGAGGCTGGAGCCTCGAAAAGACAAGGTTGGTGCCTTGGAGGATACAGTTGGAGCCCTAGAGGATCGAAGTCCTCAAGGAACCAGGTTGGAGCCTATACCAGAGAAGGGTTGGTGCCCTAGGGGTTGGAGCCTCTAAACGCAAGGTTGGTGCCTTGACAAGATAAGGTCGATGCCCTAGAGATCGGAGCCTCACAAAAGTCCAAGTTGGTGCTTGGCAACAGGTTGGAGCCTAGGAGATTGAAGATTGGTGTCTTCATCTAGGGTTGGAGCCCTATATACATTGTGCTTGATTTATTGTGAAAAAGAAATTAATAAAAGCATTTATTCTTATTGTTCATTTTGTGTTCTAAATATAAATGATCTAACTAGTAAAAGTAACAATTGAAAAGAAATATTGACTCACCCCCCTCTCAGTACTTCCAACACCCTCGAGATTACCTAAGACTTGGTCATTCAAGTGTGGGAATCCAATGGGAAGCAAAGGTGCAGAGGTGCATTACTAATGATAAGATGGAAGGAACATAGTCCACAAAATCTAATTTAGCCATGGCTAATTGGAATATTCGATTTTACTCAATTTTGCCTTCTATAGTTATTTATAAATAAAAAAGTGAGGAAAGGGGGACATAACTCACTTTTTGAATAAAGTCACTCCCTAGTAGCACAATGTTGTAACTTAGAAAGGGAGCCAAGGGGGCCAAAGGACCATGTAGAGAAGGGGGCCCACGTAGACACTTGGAGGGACTGCGCAGATGGAGAGGAGCACGTGGCAAGAGAGAGGCTACGTTGGAGGTGGTGGGCCTTAGGGTTTTAAGAGAAGCCAATTC
This sequence comes from Pinus taeda, assembly GCA_000404065.3. Taxonomy (NCBI): domain Eukaryota; kingdom Viridiplantae; phylum Streptophyta; class Pinopsida; order Pinales; family Pinaceae; genus Pinus; species Pinus taeda. The sequence goes on from APFE030053418.1 coordinate 103,683, forward strand.
TATAAAGGAGAGAGGAGCCTCCTCATTTTGGCATGGATTATGTTGCATTTGAGCTAGTCACTTCCACTTAGAGCACGCTAGTTGTTTAGCGTGTCTGCAGCACTGTTTAGTGCATCGAGTGTCTCCATTCGGAGATCTCACCCTTAGCCCTAGGGGACTTCGAGTGCCTGCTCGGGCAAGGTAGTTTCATCAATCTTTTGCAGTAGGAACGATCTTTGGAGTTGAGGAAGAACTGAGCATTTTGATGACTGCGCAGTCTCGAGAGAGGAAGATATAGTCTCTTTTGGTAGGAGCTCCAGATTGGGTTTATGTGGAGGATTTGAGCTTGGAGATTGCGCAAGGGATCAGATCTTGCATATTGGAGGATTTTGGCAGAGTCTCGGGAAGAGTTTTGGTGTATTCTCTTCAGTGGTAGCGCAGAGCCTTGAGGGATAGCGTAGATCCTCAAGGGGGTGATTTTCGGGGATCAGCGATTTTAGAAAAGCTTTCTGGGCTTTTCTGGGTTTATTGAGCAAAGGCTGGTTCTAGAGTTTCAACATTTTCTGAGGAGGGGAATAGCCCCAAATCCCCACTTGATTCCAGCAGTAGCAGCAGCAACACAGCAGTTCTCCGGCAGCTTGGACGCAATTCAGAGAGAGGCCATTTCCTTACCATTCTGAGTGTATTTCTTCACTTGCCTTGTGCAAGTCGAGGTGCTATCTTTCTGATCACCTCTTGTACTCTTTCCATTACTCAGTATAATAAAATGGCTTAGCGTTTCTCTCTGCATTTCTTGAGTATCTGCTTATATCCCATGTATACATTATTGTATGTTGCACTACTGTTATTTTTATCTCTTTGAGCTTCCCGGCTACTATACCACTTGTGTGTTTTTCTCCTATACTCTTAGACGGAGTCTGGAAAGGGCCAGGTAGCCTCCAGATCTCGTCCTCTTTTCAGAGGCATCATATCTGGTAAACGCCCTCCCAGTCCATCTCTGGTTGGAGTTTGCTTGTGTTTGAGGGATATCCCTGAAAAGGGATATTACAGTGGTATCAGAGCATAGATCTGGCTCAGCATGTGGAGCTAGCAGTATATGACACCAGGGGAGAAGCCCTACATCTGTTACAGAGGTAGGAAATACAGAGATATTGAGCGTAGGTTGGGGAACACCTACGAAGAGGGAGATTGTGTTCGAGTGGGTGACGCGGAACAGGAGGAGCTTGTGGTGAACACAAAACAGGAGGAGCCTGTGGTGGACGCAGAGCAGGAGGATCTGATGGCAGATGAGGACGGGAAGAGATTTGCAGACATGCTCCTCAAATCAGTACAGGATTTATCGAGGCAGATCGAGGTGATGGGGCAGAGATTCACGGCGGTGGAGGCTAAACAGCGTGAGAACCCCCGGGTTTTCCAGGTTGGTGAGGGATCGGGTACATCCCACCATTTGCCAGAGCAGGGTGCCACTCAGCGTGATACTACTCAGCAGATGACCTCACATGCCCCTACACGCTCTACCATGCCCACTTTCCTAAGAGCAGACACGGGGGCCGGAGCCCAGCAGGAGGCAAAGCCCTGTCATATGGGCGATTATTTTGCAGAGTACTAGGCCTATGGGCAGGAGTTCAGGGATGCTCTCTCATTCAAAGACTTTGTTAAGCTCCAACGGGATAGTAGACCCCGCGACCATCACAGAGGATACCGGCATTATCATTATGGAGACACCCACCGCACCGCTAGTAGATTCCACTTGCCTACGTTTGATGGTTCATCAAACAGTGCGGCAAAGTCTTGGGTGGAGAAGCTGGACATCTATTTCCAGCTTAACCAGATGTCGGAGACAAAGGCCATCAAGGTGGCGACATTACATTTGGATGGTGAGGCCCAGGACTGGTGGTTCCATGGGATGGTTACACTCGGACACTCCACAATGACAACATATGCTGAGTTCACCAGGAGATTGATAGAGAGGTTTGACCGGAGGGATCCGGAACACCACTTTGTTGAGCTGACGAGGCTCAAACAGACCGGGAGCCCAGAGACCTACATTGCAGACTTCTTGAGGGTTTCAATGATGGTGCCAGATCTATCCGCAGCACGGAGGATCTACATGTTTGTTGAGGGGTTAGCAGAGCCACTTCGGGGTCTAGTCAGATCCACTAGACCAGCCACACTCCAGGATGCTATTAGCTGAACCGAGACTTACAGGATGCCTTACCTAGGACCCAGACACCTTACCCCCAGAGACAGGCTTTCCAGCCTAAGGGGAAGGATGTGAGGATTCCGCCTCCAAAGGGGAATCCAGGACGAGCACAAATTGCTAATGATGCCAGGAGGGAGCTGAAGAAGAAGCGGTTGTGCTTTACCTGTCAGGAGTCGTGGGCACCGGGACATAGATGTGCTGCTGGCAAAGCACATTTTATTGAGGTCTTCTCCGAGAGCAGCGGGGAAGAGGATGAGGATGATGATGTGGAGGCAGGGGATAGTCATGCCGCGCAGGATCCTTTGCCACCTCCACCAGCAGCAGCTGGTGGTGCAACTTTTGCACCTACCGGAGGGGCCTTTGCAGCATTGCGAGGAGTTCCCAAGTATTTGACGTTGCGCGTACGGGGGACAGTACGTGGCCAGCGAGTATCAGTTTTGGTTGACAGTGGGGCAACCCACAACTTCATCGATGCACAGATGGTTGAGCGGAGAGGTATACAAATAGAGAGCTTCGATGGATTTTCAGTTTTGGTCCCAGGAGGTCAGACCATGGTGTGTGCTCGTTATGTCCCAAAGTTATCAGTGACAATGGGCACCTACACACTGACTGACCACTTTTTCGTGGTCAATATTCCGAACACCAACATGATACTGGGTGTTCAGTGGCTTATCACTCTAGGGAAGGTCACGACAGATTGGAAGGCCATAGAGATGGAGTGGGATGATGAGAAGACAGGGAGGCATGAGAAGATACGGGGACAGCACACATATCCGCCTCAGAATGTTTCGGCTCATCGAATGGAGGCAGTCTTCCGGAAGGGAGACGTAGAGTGGGCAGTGGAGCTGCGTGCATCAGAGGCAGGGACTACAGGGCAAACGGTGCACCCAGAGATACAGTCCATCCTTGACCAGTATGCCACAGTGTTTGGGGAGATTTCGCCGGGACAGCCACCGGACCAGGGCATCCCAACGCCTATCGGGATGAGATTGAGCGGGCCATTTAGGAGTTGCTGGCTCTTGGGCACATTCGGCCGAGCACAAGTCCTTTTGCTTCTTCTATGGTGTTAGTGAAGAAGAAGGATGGCACATTGAGGATGTGCATTGACTACAGGGCCATGAACAAGAAGACACTGAAGAACAAGTACCCCATACCCAGGATCGATGAGTTGATGGATGAGTTGACAGGAGCACAGTTCTTCTCAAAGATTGATTTGAGATCTGGGTACCATCAGATTCGCATGAGGGAGCAGGACATTCCCAAGACCGCCTTCAGGTGTCACTATGGGCACTTTGAGTTTTTGGTGATGCCATTCGGGCTAACCAACACCCCAACTACATTCCAGTCCTGCATGAATCACATCTTCCGCAGTCACTTAAGGAAGTTTGTGCTGGTGTTCTTTGATGATATCCTCATTTACAGCACGACTTGGGAGGAGCATCTCCAGCACATTGAGACAGTATTGCACATCTTGGAGGAGCAGCAGTTCTATGCCAAGCTCTCCAAGTGCGAGTTTGGGTTGACAGATGTGTTGTACTTGGGACACATCATAGGGGTGGACGGAGTGAGAGTCCACGAGGAGAAGATCAGGGCCATCAGAGATTGGCCGGAGCCAAGGAACGTGACAGAACTTCGGGGATTCATTGGCATTTGTACTTACTACCAAAAGTTCGTCAAGAGTTTCTCACAGCTTGCTACACCCCTTGACAGATCTAATGAGGAAGGGGGCATTCAGTTGGTCAGATACAGCGCAGCGAGCCTTTGACAAGCTCAAGGAGGTTATGAGCAGATGCCCAGTGCTTGCATTGCCAGATTTTTCACATCCATTTGTTTTGGAGTGTGATGCGTCGGGAGAGGGGATCGGCATAGTGTTGATGCAGGGAGGTCACCCTATAGCCTTTGAGAGTCGGAAGCTCCTTCCGCACGAGAGGTTGTATTCTATATACGACAAGGAGATGCTGGCCATTATGCATGCATTGGCCAAGTTCCGGCAGTATTTAGTGGGTAACAGGTTCAGGGTGAGGACTGATCACAACAGCCTCAGGTTCTTTTTGGAGCAGAAACAACTACAGGAGAGGCAGTAGAAGTGGATCAGTAAGATCCAAGAGTATGACTTTGGCATTGAGTATGTCAAGGGTAAGAACAACGTGGTAGCAGATGCTCTTTCACATAGACCAGCCACGTTGTCTCTTATGAGCTTGGACACAGATTGGAGGGCTCGACTCTTAGTAGAGTAGTCCAAGGACAGATTTGCGTGTGAGGTTCTGGATGGGCAGGTGGCGGATGACAGGTATAGGGTGGTCGATGAGATCATCTACTACAGGGACCGGATCTTCTTGACTAAGGGATCTCAACTCAAGAAAAAGATACTTCAGGCATCACATGATTCACCATTGGCTGGCCATCAGGCATTTACCAAAACCTACAGGGCCATTAGAGAGAGGTTCTCATGGAAGGGCCTCAAGGAGGACGTACTCCAGCATATTCGAGAGTGCGATATTTGCCAGAGGAACAAGGGGGAGATGAGCCATCCCACAGGATTATTGCAGCCTCTTCCCATCCCAGAGGGGAAATGGGAGTGTATTTCGATGGACTTCATCACAAGGTTGCCCATGGTACAGGACAAGGATTGTATCTTTGTCGTCGTTGATCAACTAACAAAGTAAGCACATTTTTTCGCCATATCCGCACACTACACAGCAGCGCAGGTGGCCGAGTTGTTCTTCAGAGAGGTCTTCAGGCTACATGGTCTTCCTAAGAACATCATCAGTGACAGGGACAACCGTTTCATGGGCGGGTTTTGGCAGGAACTTTTCCGGTTGGTGGGGACGAAGTTGACACCGAGTACCAGTTATCACCCACAGACGGATGGGCAGACAGAGATAGTTAACAAGTGGTTAGAGGGCTACTTGCGTAACTATGTCAGTGGGCAGCAGCGAGCATGGCTGAAGTCACTGCATCTGGGGCAGTACTGCTACAACACTACACATGACATGTCCATTGGTATGTCACCATTCTATGCTTTGTATGGATATCATCCTTTATCTTTTGCTGACGTGATGTTTGGTGCTAGCAAGGCTCCGAGAGCCAAGATTTGGATCCAAGAGAGTCAGGATATTCTTCGAGCTCTCAAGGATAATATGGCTATAGCGCAGAACCAGCAAAAGCTGTATGCTGACAGGGGTCGGGTGAAGAGACAGTTTTAGGTAGGGGACTTGGTCTACCTACGATTACAACCATACTGACAGTCGTCACTGAAGCAGAAGGGGGTTGAGAAGTTCAAGCCCCGCTTTTATGGGCCATACAGGGTGATACGCAGGATTGGACAGGTTGCGTATGAGTTGGAGCTGCCCCAAGGCAACAAGATTCATAACGTTTTTCATGTATCATGCCTGAATAAGGCATTGGGGTAGCAGGTGACAGTGACAGATGAGCTACCACCCACGGATGATGAGGGGCATTTGGTGTTGCAGCCAGAGGCTATTATTGATACCAGGGAGAGGCAGCTGTGGAGCAGGACGATCCGGGAATTCTTGGTGAGGTGAAAGAATTTACCGGATGAGGATGCCACTTGGGAGAGTGAGAAAATTTTGCAACATCCATCACTTCAGTTGCTTGAGGAGAAGCAAAATTTTGCCGGGGGAGACTATAATATTCCTAATTAGCCATGGCTAATTGGAATATTCGATTTTGCTCAATTTTGCCTTCTATAATTATTTATAAATAGAAAGGTGAGGAAAGGGGGACACAACTCACTTTTTGAATAAAGTCACTCCCTAGTAGCACAACGTTGTAACTTAAAGGGGAGCCAAGGGGGCCAAAGGACCACGTAGAGGAGGGGCCCACATAGACACTTGGAGGGACTGCGCAGATGGAGAGGAGCACGTGGCAAGAGAGAGGCTACGTTGGAGGAGGTGGGCCTTAGGATTTTGAGAGAGGCCAACCTATAAAGGAGAGAGGAGCCTCCTCATTTTGGCATGGATTATGTTGCATTTGAGCTAATCATTTCGACTTAGAGCACGCTCGTTGTTTAGCCTGTCTGCAGCACTGTTTAGTGCATCGAGTGTCTCCGTTCGGAGATCTCACCCTTAGCCCCGGGGGACTTCGAGTGCCTGCTTGGGCAAGGTAGTTTCATCAGTCTTTTGCAAGAGGATCGATCTTTGGAGTTGAGGAAGAACTGAGCATTTTGATGACTGCGCAGTCTCGAGAGAGGAGGATGCTGTCTCTTTTGGTAGGAGCTCCGGATTGGGTTTATGTGGAGGATTTGAGCTTAGAGATTGAGCAAGGGATCAACCCTTGCATATTGGAGGATTTTGGCAGAGTCTCGGGCAGAGTTTTGGAGGATTCTCTTCAGTGGCAGCACAGAGCCTTGAGGGATAGCGTAGACCCTCAAGGGGGTGATTTTCAGGGGTCGGCTATTTTAGAAAAGCTTTCTGGGCGTTTCTGGGTTTATTGAGTAGAGGCTGATTCCAAAGTTTCAGCATTTTCTGAGGGGAACAGCCCCAAATCCCCACTTGATTCCAGCAATAGCAGCAGCAGCACAACGATTTTCCAGCAGCTTGGACACAATTCAGAGAGAAGACATTTCCTTACCATTCTGAGTGTATTTCTTCACTTGCCTTGTGCAAGTCGAGTTGCTATCTTTCTGATCACCTCTTGTACTCTTTCCATTACTCAGTATAATAAAATGGCTTAGCGTTTCTCTCTGCATTTCTTGAGTATCTGCTTATATCCCATGTATACTTTATTGTATGTTGCACTACTATTATTTTTATCTCTTTGAGCTTCCCAGCTACTATACCACTTGTGTGTTTTTCTCCTATACTCTTAGACGGAGTCTGGAAAGGGCCAGGTAGCCTCCAGATCTCGTCCTCGAGGCGACATATCTGGTAAACACCCTCCCAGTCCATCTCTGGTTGGAGTTTGCTTGTGTTTGAGGGATATCCCTGAAAAGGGATATTACACCTTAGGGGTTGGAGCCTCTAAACGCAAGGTTGGTGACTTGAGAAGATAGGGTTGGTGCCCTAGAGGTTGGAGCCTCACAAAAGTCCAAGTTGGTTCTTGGCAACAGGTTGGAGCCTAGGAGATTGAAGATTGGTGTCTTCATCTAGGGTTGGAGCCCTATATACATTGTGCTTGATTTATTGTGAAAAAGAAATTAATAAAAGCATTTATTCTTATCGTTCATTTTGTGTTCTAAATATAAATGATCTAACTAGTAAAAGTAACAATTGAAAAGAAATACCGATTCACCCCCCTCTCAGTACTTCGAACACCCTTGAGATTATCTAAGACTTGGTCATTCAAGTGTGGGAAACCAATGGGAAGCAAAGGTGCAAAGGTGCATACTGGTGATAAGATGGAAGGAACATAGTCCAAGAAATCTAATCATTCAATAACTAGGACTTAATAAAATCCCAAAGGTTCAAAATTTGGAGTGGTCACCTAATCAAAGAAATCTAAACACTATGACCACTATTTACTCCAATAGGGGACTTGGTGTTGGTGGAATTGGCGACGACGAGATAGGAGTAGGTGGAGTTGTGGAATCAAAATGTGGAAAGATGTGACACTTCATGCCCTTGGAGGATCCCTTTCTAAGTCAACACTACGACTATCTTCAATTCAACTAGTCATTGATAATGGATCACAGACTATTGCACAATAGGTCTGCAATTTCATTTGATTGCCAAGGGACACCACTCCACCACTCCTGGGCTTGTGGTCAATGGGAGCCTCACTCGAGCGAGGTTGGCAAAGGTGGGAGATCAGTGTCTAGAAGGAGCTAGTGCCTTTTTGGGAATTTTAATGAGGATCTAATTTAAGGCCCACATTTGTTTTCTATCACCAAAAGTATGGTGTTAGTTTAGCTATTGCTCAAAGAGTGTTTGACTCATGTTCTGAGAGGGATGCATCAATGGGAGAGAGTCTCATGAGGGTGAGTTGTCACATAGCTGCTTTTAACATTTTTAAGCAATTGAGAGTTACTTGGACTAGGAGGGTGCAATACTTAAGTAGTCACATAAAAATATGTGTTGTTGCATAAAAATGTGGATTTGGTGTGCGGCATGTGTAGACATGTACCTGCCTTGGCATATGTGGAGCACATTACTTGAGTTAGTTACTTGGAGAAGAATTTTTGGCACAAGTTGTCATGTAACCACCTACCCTTAGCACATGTAGCACATAACTTCTAAGCATGAGAGCTAGAGTGTAGTGTAATGTGATAGCTGGGGTATTCTAGATAAAGTGTTTTGGTTTATGATCTTCCAAGATGATAGTAGGTTTTGAATCATGAGCTTGGCTGGGTTTGGTTTATGTAATCTTCTTTCCTACTGTAATAGAAATATATGGGATTGTTCGTGCATATCAAGTATGTTGGTCTGGTTTTTCCAGATCTAATTTCTATTTCCAGTTGGATTGGGGCTGAGCTGATTTAGCATGCTAATTTGATTTTCAGATTCATTTACATTCTATTTAGTGCTGAGCTTCTGCTGAGATAGTGTGGAGTGTAGTGTGATGTGATAGTTGGGGATTTTAGTTAAAGTGTTTTTCTTTATGATCTTACGAGGATGGTAGGTTTTGTATCGTAACCTTGGGATAAGCCCATTTGGTTTATGTAATCTTCATTTCTATTGTAATAGAAAACTATGTGATTGTTGGTGCATTTCAGGTATGTTGATCTGGTTTTTCCAAATCTTATTTCTATTTAAAGTTGGCTTGGGGCTGAGCTGATTTAGCATGCTAATTTTATTTTTGGATTTGATTTACATTCTACTTAATGTTGGGCTTGTTCTGAGCTGATTTAGTATTCATATCTGATTTTCATACTCATATGTCCCTAGATATATCAGTGGTTTGCTGCTATAATAATCTAATCTTTTGATATTCGATGTCTGCACTCTTCAATCTTTCGTATAGCATTTCGGTATGCAGATCCAAATTTTATTGATAGGTGTTTCAGAGTTTTTTAGATTCCTCTATAGGGTTTAAGTTCTATAAGCGAATGTCCATTATCATGAGGTGATATTCTAAAATGGTATCAGAACTTTGTTGCTGGAATTTTCAAACCAAGTGCTTGGAGAATTCATCTACTTATGAGAGGGATCTAAGAATGGAAGACTTTAATGGTTCTAATGCCTAGAAAGATCCAGTGACTAGAGCAGATCCATGCATGTGAGAGGCACGGAGACTTACAAGAGCTTCGTGGGTGGCATGGCTTGGAAACTCCAGTGTTTGGAGTAAGTTTTTTAATCATTAAGAGTGGTGATTTGAACTTGTGATAGGTTGTTTCTTTGACTGCTCTATTTTGATTAAAATTGCCTTCAAGGGTATCGCAAGAGTGGCTAACTTGATGTCAAGTCTCAAAGAACGACCAACTAGAGGGAGCTTCCAACTCCCCCCCTTGGAAATGAAAAATGCAGATACTGATAGAAGATATGGATCTCTAAAATTTAGTTGAGGGGAAGATTATATTTCCTATTGATCCCCAATATTTGACTCAACATGAGAAAAAAGTTGTTAAGGAGAAGAGAAACATCTTGAACACCATGAAGGATCACTCGATTCCTCATATTGTATGAGGCATTGACTTCTCCATATCAAAGTGCCAAAGCTTCCAAGAATTTGTTCCTAACGGACAAGCTCAGTCATACTTGAACGAGTAATACAAACACAATGGCCAGTTCCCACCTAAAGATTGTCAAGTTTAGAGATTAGCTCTTTGTATTTGGTATGAAGATTGATGATGAGGAGTCAGTGGTTGTTTTTCCACGATAGTGGTGTCAAGGATAGAATCTTAAATCATCGACGCTACCAAACCAAGTATCAAAACAAATCTACTTTGCACAATGGAATATAAACAACAGTAAATCTCCTAGTGCACAAACTATACACAACTTTTTACAAAATATGTACAATAACCCAACTCCGTTATATTAATCAAACTGATAATACAACAGTCTAGGGATCTCGTACTAGGGATAATGGCTCTCATACATCCACTAATACAAGATATACAACAACTAGGGCTTGGTGTCTGTCGTGATTACCACCAATCTACCCTGAACAAGATACTTTGACCATCTGGTTGTTGCTCACTCTCTCAGCTCCTTTCGATCATACCCTGTACGCATCTACCCGATCCTTCAGCTCTCGATCTACACCAACTCAACTCTGCCTCTATCAATGCACCAAGTCCATCTGGCCACTGAATCTTGGCTATCCAATTCGCTCTGTCGCTGACCGTTAGTCTTTCAACGCATCAACACATCAAGACTCTTGTCGAGTTGTTCACAACTCCGTTTGTGAACAACTCTCAACTGCCCACTGTTGCTCCTCGGCTACTCAGGGACTTCAGTGCACTATATAGTCTTCTTGTGCTACTCCAATGAATACTAACATAGGGCACAAAGGGATGCCACCTATCACTGCAAGATGTCCTTCTCCCACAATGAACACGGGCCAGGAGGACTACCCAACTTTTGTTTTAGATGTCCTTCTCCACAAGACAAGTCTAGGGTTGCACAAACTGCTCCCGGCTAATCAGACCTATGAGTTCTTCTTCTGCCACATCTAACAATCCCTTAGTCCTTCAAGAGACTTGTTTCTTCGGGCTTGAAGTAAGCCTCTACAATCCTCCCAACTTGTTTTTTAGGCTGCTCCAACTCTGCCTCTTCTAGGCCTACTCTTGGTCCACTCTCACGCTACCCTCCAACAGACCACAAGCGTCTAATACATGTCGTGGTATCTACTCACTAGTTAGGGCATCCAAACTCTAGGATCACCGTTCCTCTTCACTGCTAATAGTCTCCCACAAACTCCACCTAGCATCCATCCATCACTAAGGAGTCATCTACAACGTATTGTTGCTGCCTCCTTGCCTAGGATTATGTGCACGTACAAGTTTGGTCACAGCCCTAAATTCTTGGTCCTATCACTATGTTTCTTCTCCCAAAGGACTACTCCTTTTACTGTCCAAAGATAGGCATCAAAACTTACTCTAGGGTATGAGGCTCCTCCTCAACATACCCTATACTACTATACAAACCGGCAACATAAGACAACCCAAACACATGAAAGAAACACCTTTGTTCACCTGCGTTGTACTTGGAGAAGTTGCGGCTAGGTCAAAAGAGCTTTCCTAGCCCACTCGACACACAAAACAGACCTCCCAACTTCTTGTTGTAGGTGTCCTTACCTGTGGCCTGAACAAAGACAACATAACCCTTAAAATATGCACAAAAATCCCTGAACTTACCTCTAAAATTGTGATCTGATCTGGTTGAGTTGTCCTCCCTTGAATCTGCCCAAGACACATCCTAACTTTCCTTGTAGAGTGCCTCAGTCTTGCGGCCCCTCTCCCAAAAAAACTCACACCAAATCACAAATATAACACTCCAAACTCAGCCCTTACTCTTGGACATCCTTACCTCAGATTTGCATTCTATTTCAAAGCTCTTCTATGATGTTAAATGCACTTTGGATATGTCTTATGCCTCCACACATTAGTACTTTTTACACTTTCTCATGTGGCTTCAATAAACTAACCATGTGGAGTTGTACAACTGTCATAACGCCTCCTAATAGCTAGGCCGACCTTAACATTGTGCCACATGTCCACACCATAACTTCAAAAATTCATATCAAAAGATTGACGACTCGGATTTCGATGATTCGCGTTGCCTTCGGTTCGTCCTCTATCATCTCCATCAATCACATCAAAATGTCCTCATGGTTTTGGCCCCGCACCTATGGGAACAAGACCCCAAGCTCAGGTTCCAAGCCCAAAAAGTGCTTTTGTGGTGCTCCAACCTCCCATCCTTGAACCATAGGGCTTGGAGTACCTCCCTCTTAGCGAGCAAGGTACTTCCAAAACTAGGAAGTCTCCATCAACATCATCTCCGACGACACTAGCCAATCTAGTGTCCATCACTACAACATACTCTGTAGAATGAACCCTGCAATCTCGGTAATGCCTCTTCCTCATCACATTTGAACTTAATGATCCCAAACCTCCATAGGGTTGCTCCCTTTGAAGCTAGACTCCCTTTGAGTCTACACGATCTCCACCGGATCAGACCTGCAAGCACTCATCCTCCTAGATCAAATACCACTCATGCAAATCCCTCCAATCTGGGATATGCAACATCACCATCCAATGAAGAAGCTAGCCTGCCAATCTGCAGTCCATCACATGAAGTAATCTCAATCATATTGATCTCGTCCATGCCAAAGCAATCCTCGAGTTGTCCCAACCATCCATGACAAGTCATAGAAAGCCCACGATCAGTAGCTTGCCCTACAATAAACTGTTGTTCATGAGGCTCACCACCAATCCACCAGAACTCCCAACCAATCTCGGTGCCAAGCCAATCAAGACCACATCTCCATGTCTTCAATTGAACCCTCTACTCCATGGTCTAGACAACCTCTGCTCCCTCTGAGTTGCTTCATTGTTCTCACTATTCACTGGCCCTTCGAAGTATCTCTGATACCATGTTGTTTTTCCACAATATTGGTGTCTACGATAGAATCTTAAATCACTAACGCTACCAAACCAAGTATCACAACAAGTCTACTTTGCACAGCTGAATATAAACAGCAATAAATCTCCTAGTGCACAAAATATACACAACTTTTTACAAAATATGTACAATAACCCAACTTTGTTATATTAATCAAATTGATAATACAACAGCCTAGGGCTCCCGTACCAGTGATAATGGCCCTCATACATACACTAACACAAGATATACAACAACTAGGGCTTGGTGTCTGTCGTGATGACCACCAATCTACCCTGAACAAGATACTCTGACCATCTGGTTGTCGCGCACTCTCTCAACTCCTCTCGGTCATACCTTGTACACATATGCTCGGTCCTTCGGCTCCCAATCTGCAACAACACCACTTTGCCTTTATTAATGCACCAAGTCCATCTGGCCACTAAATCTCGTGTATCCAATCTGCTCTTTCGTCGACCGTTAGTCCTTCAACGCATCAACACATCGAGACTCTTGTCAAGTTGTTCACAACTCCGTCCGTGAACAACTCTCAACTGCCCACTACTGTTCCTCAACTACTCAGGGACTTTAGCCCACTATAGTCTTCCTATGTTGTTCCAATGAAGACTAACATATGGCACGGAGGGCTGCCACCTATCACTGCAAGATGTCCTTCTCCCACAATGAACACGGGCTAGGAGGAATGCCCAACTTCTGTTGTAGATGTTCTTCTCCACAAGACAAGTCTAGGGTTGCACAAAGTTACAAACTGCTCCTCGCTGATCAAACCTATGAGCTCTTCTTTTTCGACATCTAATAATCCCTCAGGCCTTCAAGAGACTTGTTTCTTCGGGCTTGAAGCAAGCCTCTACAATCCTCCCAAGTTGTTCTTTAGTCTACTCCAACTCTGCCTCTTCTAGGCCTACTCTCACGCTACCCTCCAACTGTGAAAATTTGGAAATTCTAAATCCTACTGCAGCAACTGATAATATTTCTTCTATTTCTTAATTTACTGAAACAAATTATTTACAGTCGTCTATGGTAAATATCGAAATACATGCACTGTAGCCTTCACAAATTAATTATTGCGGAAAATAAATGTAAGGAAACTACTAGCACAACAATAACACATTAACACAGTTATTTTTGGACAATCGTCCCAGGAAAAACCCAATGTGGGAAAACCGGTGCAACAGATGATGGTTTCTTTTATTATCCTTCAGCGATATCTTATGTACAATCTACGGATAGTAAAATAGAAGAAGAATCACTGAGAGAAATTTTACAAACAAATTACTCCACTCCACTATGAATTTCTAACACTTGAGAGGACCTATTGCCCTCACGCTAGCCACACTATGTCACTCTTTGCACAGTGACTACGTTGTCCCTGCGTCACTGCTTGTGCATGGGTGATCTGTGTCCCTCTTTTGCGCTGCCTCTTCCTGTCGTTTTCTGCACTCTTGACTATTGTTGATACCCTCTCTCTCTCACCTGCGACTCACCCTCTGATTCGATTTCCTCTTGCCGAACTTTAGATAGTGAGAAAATCGGACTACTTAGGCAACTGAGTATCTGCCTGGTGTGTTTTCCAAATGCCCATCGAATTCCTTCTTATAATCTTCTCAGTGAGTAATCAATGTCCCAGATTAAATTCTAATCAATGGTTCAGATCATATTGACTCGATCTTTGTCTTCTTCTAGAAGATTCACACCCAATTTTATTAATACCCTTTAATTATTTTAATTTCCTAAGTTTAGACGTAAGCATCCATTAAAAATAATTAATTATTTTAATAAAACTGTCTCCGGGTGGAATTTCCCAAAACGATTTATGGGTATTCTGGAATACATGTGTCCTAGCCTCCATACAAATTTTGAGTCTCAGAGCACATCCGATGCTTCCATAAATCAACACTTCCTCTTAGCGAGGAATGTGCTCTAGTAATGCAACCTGTTGAAGCATCACCTTGACTCTGTAACATCTCCCTTTATGCTACTGATCATCGGCTATTATGCAAATGTTGCATCTGTGCTACTGCTGACTGTGCATGTTGCTCCCCAGTGCATCTACACTGCAACTCCCTCTCATCTGTTGCTGCTGCAACTGAAAAACCCTCTGTTTCTGCTATTGAAACGGGTTCTCTACCATACCCATCTGCTCCCTGAATTGGATGAACTTAGCTCTAGAGCCTTTGTGAGTACGTCTGCTACCTAATCTCCTATGGGGGCATACTGCAACTGCACTGCACCACTTTGAACACAGTCTCTGATAAAGTGGCATCTGATATCAATGTGTTCCAACCGATCATGAAATACTAGATTCCCAAAGAGTTTCATACAACTCTAATTATCGCAGTAAACACAGGTTGCTTCTATCCTCTTCTTGAACAAATTCACAAGCAATTTTCTAAGCCATGTAGCTTTACAAGTAGCTCTGTTGGCCGCCATATATTTTGCTTCTGTTTAGTTCAGAGCTACCGACTTCTGCTTCTTGCTGCACCAAGAGATCATTCCTAATCCAACATTGAAGCAAGACCAGAGGTACTTTTCCGGTCTACTGAACTACCCGCCCAATCTGTATTTGTGAATCTGCTCAACCTGACGTCATCTCCTCAGGTGTATTTCAACCCATATCCGACGATTCCACGCACATATCTAAGAATATGCCTAGCTGCTACCCAATGTACCCTTTTCAGTTCCACCATGAACTAACTAAGGGTGTTGACAACGAAATAAATGTCTGGCCTAGTGTTGACCAGATACATGAGCGACCCAATGAGTTGTCTGTACAAGGTGGGGTTCACTTCCTTGTCTCTTGATGCATCTATTTTCTTCCAGTTGGTGATCATAGGCGTAGCCATGGGCCGGCTAATCTAAAATGGGGACCTAAAGGCTTCTTGTCAAGATCTGTGCTTAGGATTGATAAATTGCGGAAATAAGCACTTGAAATAGGTGTATGCTTGTGTTTGCCTTTAACTGCTTAATTGCCTTAAGTTTATTTGCTTAAACTGATATATAAACACACATAACAGTAAAATGCAGCAAATAAACAAACACATAAGACAACAATATAATATGGAGTTCACCCAGATATCTTGGGCTACGTCTCCTTGAGCTCTAATCAACTCGACTAGGCTCTTTGGGATTATGGTAATGCTTCTTTTACAAGTTCCACACTTAACTCCATTGGTTTACAACTGCACCTATGGGTTTAGAATACCATCTTATCCCGTTGGTTGAACATACTCTGCAGACAGATCTAGGCTTCCCCTAGACTAGATTCCTTCAATCAGCGCTCCGGGCTATCTTGAGCTCCTGGCTTGCACCAACTCCCTAAGAATTCTTTTACTGTCTCTGGAATTCCTTCTTCTGTCTTCCACACACATCAGACACCAGCAATAGCTTGATCATTTGATCTCTTTGCTATTCTGAACTTCATTATAGCTCCATGGCTCTTAGAAGTCTGCTTTGAGTTCTTTAGCTCTGAGGCTCTGCCTCCAACCTCTGGTGGCTATGCCTCTGTCGAGCCTCCAACCCCTGGTGGCTCTTTCATTGTCCTCCCAACCTCTAATGGCCCTCTGCGAATCCTGGGACTCTATGGCCCTCTGCGCTCTGTGGCCTTCGGCACTCTGCGTTTTTCGACTCTCTAAGCATTCACTGGGCCTTCCAATAGATTCCCCAGTATCTTTGCTCTGCCCAAGCACTCACTGAGCATTATGGGCCTCTATGAGCTTCTCAGGGCTTCTCCTGAGTATCACGCTGCCTCTGCCTCTGAGAATTCACCTCTCTGTTTGTTTGTGTTTCTCTTGGCATTCGCATGATTCTGGTTTCGCTCAACCTCCAAGCGACCCCCTGTCAATTGTGCTCTTTGTGTATTTATTGTGCATCGGTTTTCGCCTCTACAAGCATGGAAGACCGATCGATTCATTAAAGAATCAGTTTTCCCATTGAAACGCACCAGCGGGTACAGGAAACCCAGTCGTTTGGCCTCCTCCTGCAATCATCCTAAATTCCAACACGTCATGGCAATACAAAGAGAAACGCACGAAAAACACATTATTAGTTGTTCAGTGGGACTTCAAATAATATAGAATCACATCTATATCCCTCTCGGGTCCATATTCTTCATCGCTCATCGCAAATCGCATTGCCTATGGCCAAACACCAAATACACTGAAAATCCAAAAATCCGGACTTCATAATTTATGCAATCGCATTCATAAACCTCATCGGGTCCGTGCCTTGATCGCATATCGCAATCACAACAAGCATATATCAACGGCCCTTTATATGGCTGTGATCCCGATCACCGTTATCGGCGCATCGCATATCACAATCGCAACAGCCCGGGGGTCTATACCACTTTCCAATGGACTGTGCCGACTGATATATATATCGCCGATGCTGATCCGCCGATCCGATCATCATAATCGCTGATCGGCTCATCGCTTTAATCGCAATCGGCTCTGCCTAGGGTTTCGACATTTGATGAAGGCTTTCCTCTGATGCGATATATCGGAGATCGCAATCGGGGAGTCCTTCCGCCCTTGCTTTAAGTCCTCCTTTGGCTTTTCCTGATGCAATTTCCTTAGAGGGCCTTAAGTCCATTTTTACAAGGAAATGCCTCCTTTTTAAAGGACATTGGGCAATTTCTTTTTGCAATAACTCCTTCATTCGGAGTCCATTCTGGTCCATTCAAATTGCAGTAGATTTAGATTGAAAAGATCTACGCAATGAGACTATTTCCAAGAGCATCTTTTGACTTTCATTTTTGATCATTAAAAGTCATCAAGGATCATTTTCTGGTCACTGGCAATCCTGCATTCTGAATCTCTTCAGAATCTCTGTAGCATACCTTTCTTTCCCAAGGAAGATCTCCCCATTCTTCTACCAAACTTCCAACCCTAGAAAATAATGCATCAACCCCATATCCTTCATGTTGAATTCTGGTTCAAGATTCTTCTAGCAATTCTTTATGAGCCTAGATGACCCTGTTAGAAATACGTCATCTACATATAATACCAAAATAAGTGGCTCATTCTCCACCATTAGATAGTAGAGATTAGGATCAACATCACTCTTGATGAATCCCAACTGTTGCAAGTAACTATCAACCCAACCATACCATGCTCTGGGTGCCTACTTGAGCCCATACAAGGCTTTCTTTAACCTGCATACATGAGTCCTCTTTTCATGAGTCTTGAAGCCTTCGAGTTGTTCTATATACATCTCTTCTTCTATCACCCCGTTCAAGAATGCTATCTTGACATCCATCTGGTGAATCTCGCATCCTATATGAGCTGCTACGGATATAACGGATCTAATAGAGGTATATCTAGCTACTAGGGCGAAGGTCTCCTCGTATTCTATTCCTTCCTTTTGTGCATACCCCTTTGCCACAAACCTAGCCTTATACTTCTCTATTCTGCCATCTATAGTGTACTTGATCTTGTAGATCCACCTTGATCCTACAATTGATCTATCCTCTTGTCTAGGTACCACTTCCCAGACATCATTCGTCATGATAGAAGTGTACTCTTCTACCATGGCAGCCACCCAAACTTGGTGTTGTACATCTTCCTCAAAAGTGGAGGGTTCTTCAACCTGTGCTACCAAGGCTTGGAAGTTGGTACCTGTCAGATTGTCTACGCTGCCTCTTCTCGGTTCTAGGAGCTCCGACAAACTCCTTTGCATCCCTCAGTGTTTGTCGTACTTCCCTGCTGGTTCTACCACTAGTGGTGGGAGGTTCAATCAAATCCTCCTCTTGTTCCATTTGCTAAGAACTACCTAGATCTCCTATGCCTAAGGAAATATTGGTGTTGGTTACAGTACTCGATCCTAATATCTGTCCACTTGCTTGTCCTTCCTGCTGCCCCTGCTGCTGTTGGACTAATGGAACATTTGTTGACTGATCTTCTGCTAGCATCTCTCGAGATTTTCTTAAGGCTCTATCTTCCATGAACTTTGCATCTCGTCTTACTACAATTTTCCTGCTACATGGAATGTAGATTCTGTATGCTTCTGAGGTCTCGCTATACCCTACAAGGTACCCCTTTTCTGCAGTCTAATCCAACTTACTACGCTTCTCGTCTGGAATGTGACAATATACCACACTTCTGAATATCTTGAGATGACTCGCCTCTGGCTTTTTCCTTGTGAAGACTCCTTCAGGCGTTTTCTTCCCCAATGCTCTATGAGGAGTTCTATTATGGATATACATCGTCGGGTCGCATGCCTCTACCCATAAGAATCTAGGCAAGTCCTAGTATATAACATAGCCTTTGCTGCCCTGACAATTGTTCTATTCTTCTGCTCCGATACTCCATTCTATTGTGGGTTGTATGGAGTTGTCCACTCCCTTTTGATGCCCTCCTTTGCGCAGAAATCTATGAAGTTTTTATCTGCATATTCTCCACCATTATCTAAACATAATACGTTTATCTTTTTCGCTATCATTGTTTTTATGAGAGCCTTAAACTCTCTAAACCAATCAAAGACCTCATCCTTGGTCTTTAAGAAATAGATCCAAGATTTTCTAGAGCAATCATCAATAAAGCTGACAAAGTACTCGCCACCACTAAGAGATTTTGTGGACATCGGGCCACAAATATCTGAGTGTATCAATCCCAACATGCCTCTTGCTCTGTTGTCACTTCTAGGAAAAGATACCTTAGCGTATTTCCCTAGTACGCATCCTCTGCATACATCGTCATGCTCAATACTGAGGATTGGTACTCTTGTAACAGTCTCTCTAAGCATCCTCAATGCTCCATGGTGTAAGTGTCCTATTCTTCAGTGCCATAGTTCATTCAATTCCTTTTCACCATTATAATTACTGCCTATTAGTGCCATTGGAGATTCGAGTTGCAATCTATACAATCTGTTGCTTCGTGCTCCAATTTGTCTTTTCTTCTTCCAACTGGGATGTTTAACATACACCTTCCTTCCAATGAAGTATACATCGTACCCCTTGTCCTATAATTGGGACACTGAAGTCATATTCATTCCTAAACCCGACACATGCAGCACATTAGTGGCTTTTATGTTGGTTCCGGCTTCCGTCTGAAACACTATGGTGCCTCTCCCTACCGGAGGACACTTCATTTTGTTTCCCATAGTGATCTGGAATTCCATCTGCTCTTCTTGATAGCTAGAGAAGTACTCTCGTACTTCAGTCATGTGAGATGAAGACTCGCTATCAATATACCAAACACTTGCTGATGCTGAACTTGACAAACATGTGAATTCTTCTTCCAATCTAGAAGATATTAAATCTTGACTATCCATGTTCCGTGCTATTCTCCTTCTCAACATTGTACTTACTACTGCAAGACACTATGTTTTCGCTGGAGATCTGCACTGCAAAAGAGCCACAGTTCCTCCCTCTGTCTCTAACAACCCTTCGATCTGGAGATTGATTCTCTGCCAACTCACTCAGAGAGTTAACTCTCCCTTGAAGTCTTACCTGCCTGACCCAAGGACTGTGTAACCTTCTGGGGACTTCAAGCAGTTGCTTACGTAGTGCTATGCTGCTCCCTTACTTCTGCGCTAGATCTCTCCTGCCTCCTGTCTATCCTCTGATACCATGTGAAAATCTGGAAATCCTAAATCCTACTGCAGCAACTGATAATATTTCTTCTATTTGTTAATTTAATGAAACAAATAATTTGCATTTGTCTACGGCAAATATCGAAATACATGCACTGCAGTGTTCACAAATTAATCACTGTGGAAAATAAATGTAAGGAAAATACAAGCACAACAATAACACAATAACATAGTTATTTTTGGACAATTGTCCTCGAAAAACCCCAATGTGGGAAAACCAGTGCAGCAGATGAGGGTTTCTTTATTATTCTTCAGCAAAATCTTATGTACAATCTACGGGGAGCAGAATAAAATAAGAATCACTAAGGGAAATTTTACAAACAAATTTCTCCACTCCACTGTGAATTTTGACACCTGAGAGGACCTGTTGCCCTCACGCTAGCCACATTGCGTCACCCTCTGCGCAATGACTGCGCCTATCCCTGCGTCACTGCCTCTGCGTGGCTGATCTGCGTCCCTCTTTTGCGCTGCCTCTTCTTGCCATTTGCTACACTCTAGACTATTTTTGATACCCCCTCTCTCTCACCTGCAACTCACCTTCTGATTTGATTTCCTCTTGTCGAACATCAATGAGTGAGAAAATCGATCTACTTGGGCAACTGAGTATATGCCCAGTGTGTTTTCCAAATGCCCATCGAAGTCCTTATAATCTTCTCGTTGAGTAATCAATGGCCCAGATTAAATTATAATCAATGGCTCAGATCATATTGACTCAATCTTCGTCTTCTTCTAGAAGATTCACACCCATTTTTATTAATACCCTTTAATTATTTTAATTTACTAAGTTTAGACTTAGGCATCGCCGCATCTATTAAAAATAATTAATTATTTTAATAAAATTGTCTCTGGGTGGAATTTTCCAAAATAATTTCTGGTATTCTAGAATACATGTCTCCTAGCCTCCCTGCAAATTTTGAGGTTTAGAGCACATCCGATGCTACCATAAATCAACACCAACAAACCACGAGCGTCCAATACATGTTGTAGCATCTGCTCACTGGTTAGGGCATCCAACCACTAGGATCACCCTTCCTCTTGGATGCTAAAAGTCTCCCACATCTGACCTTTATTAGGACACCATCCACCTAGCATCCATCCATCACGAAAAAGTCATCTACAACATATTGTTGCTGCCTCCTTGGCTAGGGTTTTGTGCACTTGCAAGTCTAGTTACAACTCTAAATTCTTGCTCCTATAATTGTGTTCTCCCAAAGGATTGCTCCTTTTGTTGTCCAAAGATAGGCACCCAAACTTACTCTAGGGTATGAGGCTCCTCGTCAACATACCCTACAAAACTCCTATACCAAACAACAACATCAAATAGCCCAAACACATGGAAGAAACACCTTTGTTCGCCTGTGTTGTACTTGGAGAAGTTGCGGCTAGGGCAAAGGAGTTTTCCTAGCCCACTCGGCACACAAAACAGATCTCCCAACTTGCTGCTAAAGGTGTCCTTACCTGCAGCTTGAACAGAGACAACATAACCCTTAAAATATGCACAAAAATCCCTGAACTTACCTCTAAAATTGCGGCCTGATCTAGTCGAGGAGTCCTCCCATGAATCCGCCCTAGTCGAGGAGTCCTCCCATGAATCCGCCGAAGACACATCCTAACTTTCCTTCTAGGATGCCTCAGTTTTGTGGCCCCTCTCTCCAAAAAAACTCGCACCAAATCACAGAGATAACCACTCCAAACTCAACCCCTACTCTTGGACATCCTTGCCTCAGATATGCATTCTATTTCAGAGCTCTTCTATGATGTTAGATGCACTTTGGATATGTCTTATACTTCCACACATGAGTCCTTTTTTTGGATATGTCTTATACTTCCACACATGAGTCCTTTTTATACTATCTCATGTGGCTTCAATAAACTAACCATGTGGACTTGTACAATTTTCATAAGGCCTCCTAACAACGAGTTCAACCTTAACTTTGTGCCACAAAGCCCACACCATAACTTCAAAAATTCATATCTCAAGATTGACAGCTCGGATTTCGTTGATTTTTGTTGCCTTTGGTTCCTCTCAGGGTTCTCTATCATCTCCATCTATCACATGTCAAAATATACTCATGGTTTTGGCCCCACAACTATGGGTACAAAACCCTAAGCTTGGGTTCCAAGCCCACAAAGTGCTTTTGTGGCGCTCCAACCTCCCATCCCTGAACTCTAGGGTTTGGAGTACCTCCCAAGCTACAAATCTCAACATCAGTGCCCATTGCACTAAACAGTTTTATAACACGATGGAAAATCTTTGTGTAACGTGTCTGTGCTCAAAAACCTCTTTCGACTTTGGAGAAGCTTTCGAATGCATTTGTGAAGGAAGAAACAATGTGAGAAACAAAGGAAACAAGAGTAGATGAAACCGAAGACCTTGCCCTTATTAGGAAAGTGAGGAAAAGTGGTAAGAAAGGAAGACCATGAAGGGTAAGAAGGAAGGTGCTATAAATATTAAATAATATATAAAAGTATAGGAATATTGAACCTTGGTTATAATATAAATCTTATGTAATTACTAAAAGGTACAATCATAAAGACATGATTGTACATGAAGTGTAACCATAGGCATATAAAACTGAACACCTTCATCCATGTAAATCATCAATCAATTTTATATAAAAAAAATTAATTCCAAATTGGAACAGTCAAATATAATAGTGAGTTTTATACTTCATTTGGTATTGGATCTGAATTCTTAGCCAATTTGTGGGTTAATTCCCTCAAGCTACCATGTTGTACCATCTATTGCACATACCCACTTAGTTGTCGTGTTCTTCCATAAGTATATATCACTAAGTCGTTGTGCCTCTTCTCATTCACCATCTTCATGGGCATTTTCTCCAAACCATCAAACCCAACTTCCCTCCAACATCACATTCAAAATCCCTAACAATTTCACTGAGTTTGTAAAAGGAGGAACTATACAAGAAGAGGATGAAAAATATATATGAAATTTGGAACTTGATAAAACAATTGTGAAGCAATTTATACATGATAGTGAAGGATACTATCAGCCAAGACAGCGAAGAAGATAATCACGAGATTGAAGAAAATCAATATCATTGCTTCTCAAATGAAGAAAGTAAAATGAGAAACCAAAGGCAAAATAAATCTTGCAACTCAACTTTCAAGTTTGACCCAAAATGTGAAATTGATGAAAATCACAATGATTTTGAAGAGGATGCTAACAAGGAAAAACATGTCATGACATGCAAGAAGCTCATTCTAGCAATAATGGTGATCAAAATTCAAGACATAAAGGAAGTGAAAATGTTTCTCTATCTTCAAATAATATCACTGAAATATTGGCTTCTCACCAATTAGTATTTATAGCCCACAAATGTGACAAAGGAACCATAGAACAAGTGTAGACCATTGAGAGTGAGAGTGAGAATCAATTATGTAATGCAAATGGGAAGAAACATGATGGCAAATATTATTCTATAGAACTGTGCATGACAGAGAACCAGTAAAGGAAACGATTTATCAATGCAACGCCCAAAGCGTTGCACTGATGTAAAGAATAGTGTGAGATGCAAAAGAGTATCAATGTGCAAAATCTAGGGAGTGTTGCCACAAAATCTAGCAGGCCTTGGAGAAAGGTACCCTACAAGGCTTTCACTAGACTAAGTGACAACAATGGGATAATGGTCCATTGTCACCAAAGCCAAAACCCCCTGCTCTTTATGGACTTTCACCAATGGGAGGAGTCCCGATATAAGGTCACCTATAAGAGATATTCTATGTACAAAGGTGTTAGGATGACCAAGAGGTTTCTAAGGGAAAGGCTCAGTTTAAGTACAAGGCTCATTTTGTCGCACAAAGTGTCTAGGCACCGCGACAACGCTCAGAGTAAGGGTTGTCACTCTAATCCTTACTCACTCTGTTTAGACTCTCTCCTAGACAAGTCAAGGGGGGTAGTCCCTAAGGTGAATGAATGAAAATAGCCGGTGGAACACAGGCTCTAGGAGACTTAAAAATGGAAAACTTAACGAATGTAAATGAGTCCTGGTTAACTGAGATGAATAGATTAAACACTAATACAACCAAGACACAACCACAAGATAGAAATGATTATAGACCAGTGCCTTTATATTCAATTAACCAAAGACTAAATAAAAACAAGTTACCCAGAGCAATTTATAATGTGGCAAAAGTGACGATCATGATGATTCAATGTAAACGCCCAAAACTGCAATATATTCTAGCAATTAAATCCCATGAAGAATTATGAAAATTAATTGCTAAGCAATGATTCTAGATTAAAAATGATTTTCTATAATAACCCAGATCTAGAACTTATATTTCTCCTATCGTCAATGATTTTAAAACATTAATTGCACTTGACAGTAGAGAAATCACTATCACAAAATTTAAAATTTTACACATAACACAAAAGACACCAAGGAACTTTAAATTAGAATTTAATTATCCCTTAGGTAAATTTAATGCGCTAAGCTTATGAAGCAAAGTTTAATGTGGCAATTAAGTTTTTTAATGTAACGAAACAAATAAAAAAAATCAGAAGTACTTAATTAAATTTAAATTTTTATGGGCCATAGGCCACATAAAAATTTTAAAAAAAATAAATGTGAGGGCTTAACCTCTACTTTTGATTTATTTCATTAGCAATCAAAGTCACCAGTAAAATTTGAAAGTTTTTAATTTTTTAGATTTTTAATGTTTTTTAAATATTTTTTGAATGAAATCAAAAATGAAAATCAAAAAATCAAAACACAAAGTCATAAAAATAAAAAATAAATAAAAACAACCAAGAACCCAAATATACAAAATAAATAAAACCCCATAAACCCAAGTTAGAAAACCAAAAAAATTATAGATCTATGCACAAAAATGGTAGATCTATTAGATCTGAAAAGTATGCATCCAACTTTGCTCCCAGATCTGATAATCTAAGACTCTCAATAGCTAGATCTATCAATTTTCCACACAAAAAGTTAAATTTTTAAATTTTAAAGAAGGTGCTAACTTGAAACCCTTTATGAAAATTTCTAGATCCAATAAATTTTAAACCCTTGGACTACAAAAAAAATTGAATAACATTTGTGGAAAATTATGTTGATAAACCCCAGAGATCCAGATCTTACCCTCCAGGGCCTAGATCTAGACTCTCACAAATTTCTACCTCAAATCTGTAGCTGCACGACAACAAGAAAACACCCAAATGATATATACAATGATAAAAACTAAAACCCAGAAAAAACCCATGTTAGAAAATTAATTACAAAATTTACAAACTGCAGACTCTAATCAGCCGGATCTATCATTATGTTGCACATAAATTTAAAGATTTTTAAATTTTAAAGGTGCTAACTCGAAACCCTCATGCATCAATAAAGCAAAAATTCTTATGATATGTTCGGGATTAATTTCATTGGGCCCTTCAAAAAACACAGAACAGGAGTTGGTTGGTCCAACTGAAAACTTCCCCTAATGTCCGAAGATCTAACTCAAGATTTTCCTGCAAAACTCGATCCAGCCATTAAAAATAGCACGAGAAAATAATAATAAAACTTAGACAAATAGAGATCCCTGCTATTACGTTCAAAATTTTAAATTATTATTCAAACCCAAACAATTGAGCAAGATACCTGTACTCAAATCACTCTTCAGAAGCTATCATCAATGGCTTTAGAAAAAATTATGCATGAAATAAAAAACATCTTACAGCATTCCCATGAAGAGTAACACCAGCAAAACTTAACCCCAAAGCCTTTCTTTATTATCCATAAAAAGATTCACGAGCTTCTTACTAAGCGCACGACTCAAAAGTCGGATCAATCAACTGACAAATGACTTCCTATTTAATGATAAATCCTCCAATGGCTAGTTCGAAAGATCCTCGTCAAGGCAATCTCGATCGTTGATGAGGATTAAAATTTCTTTTAATCTCATCTGTCGAAATATTCAATTCTTGAGGAAATTCGAATTTTTCAATTAAATGCATTTTAATTAATTCAAAAATTAAATTGTTGAATTAATTTCCTCAAAATTTTGACTTTGACTTAACCCTAGAAATCAAAGGCTTAAAATTTATCAAAATAATTAATTTACTTTAGTCCCTAGACCTCTTAAAATTTAATTTTTAAGGACCGACGAATTTTTCCTTTGGAGAATTTAAATTTACCTAAGATCTAGAATTAATTAAGTTTTTGGCTTAGACCTAGAATTAATTAAATTTTTGGCTTAGAATTTTAATAATTTTTTGCCACAAAATTTAATTAATTAACCTATGAGGGGATAAATTATTTTTCCAACCCTCAAAACACTTCATATCATGATTTTCATATTTTTTACATCGTAAGGGGGAAAACCCATTTGTAATAGACCCTCACACACTACCCATTTCTGCGACACAAATATAATCCAGCAGACCAAGCAATTTGTAATAAAATAACCTAACCAAATAGTCAAAATTATTCCCAAATCACTTTTACATAGACTCGATCTAGAACACTAGGACTCGCCTAAGATCCCAGTGACAAAATCCATTTCGGCTTTGGGGTAAGACTGAAGGAAAACTCTGTCGACCATCCGAGAATGGATCGGTGAGACAAAAAACCTCCCAGAATGTAGATCGTCACCAAAAAAGTAGGCTTACCTAAGTAATTACATACATGACATGGATCTGTTGAGATTATTTACATCATATACATGCAGAATGGGTTTATATTATAACATGATGATCAAGCTAATGATGATAGCTAAACGACACGGACACATCAATCGGGTACTATCCCTTTTGCGATAAAAAGGGGTGTACTGCCATGGGTCGTTGACACGTAGTGGTCAACAGCTCCAATCAACAAAAGAAGGCAATTTGCTTTCCTTAGAGAGGCTAAATTTGTACAACACAAGACCTAGGGATTGATTAGTAGGTTGAGAGTTGGGATGGCCAAAGGTCAACATATAGAGAAAGGGTTTCCCACGATGTATTTCAGCAAAGATATGGCACATTAAACCCTCAATAAGTCCTCAAGTTGAAGCTAAAACCAAACTAGGGTTTTACCCTCGAGAAAACAACTAAGGAAATTTATGGACAAAATTGGAATGAATGCCTACCAAAGTGAGTGATTTTGTGGAAACCACCCTATCCTTTATATTTAGATTTTCTAAGAGCCAAAATTTGGCTTCCTAGTCAATTTGCATTAGGCATTGTTACCCACCAAAAGTGGGTACCCCTAGGAGAACTTTTCTCCTAATCACCTTCTTCCATCCAGTAGCCCCTGACAACGACCTTTTAACTGATGTGATGTGCCACTTTATCTCTACCACCTGCATCAATCATACGTTTCATTACCCATTTGTCAAGAGCACATGTTAGAAGGTCGGAAATCCAATCCAAAAGGTATGTTATTCATTATGCAATCGAGTGCTTATGCTTGTTTTTCATTTGGGCATTTGGCATAGATTATTGGGTGACTTGGAAGAAGGAAGGATGTTGGTCGTGCTTTTATTCCCTCACCTTAAATGGGGGGTTAATATTCAATCATAGTCCAATGGGACCTCCCATATTGGCCCATGGCTTTAGGTAGGGCACTACTTGAAAAACCCCGATTTTGGTAGCGTGGTCTCATTTTCCCATTCCATATTTATCACTTCCCTCCGCACATTACGAGCCCTATACACCATCTCCCCTCTCTGGGTCCACAAGATGTTGGGACAGCCCCTCCCCTTGTCCACATATCTAGGTCGAACCTGGAAACATTGCCTTTGAGGTTGATGCAACTAAAATAAAGATAAAAGTGTATCATGGCCACAAGCAAGAAACACAAGAAAAAAATTATAAAATGCAAAAGATGGTCAGGACATTTATATTAGCACATGGGCAAAAAACAGGCATGACCTCTACCCCTTATCATTATGTTCATCACCCGGTTTCTAGGGCCAATGTTACCCTATTACAACATTAAAAGGAACCCTTGTATGTCCCAACCCCTGGTAGGCAATAAACTACCCCACCTTTAAGGGGGTAAACACTGCAACACATCATTCATAACATGCTCTTATTTCCTAGAGCTTTGAGCAGTAATACAAAGAAAAATCAAGAAAAGGAAAAAGGCAATAATGTGTTGATTATGTGGCTGGTTTGTCATGGCTTCATTCTGGTTAAATGCTTGTTACATGCATTGTATATTTCTTGTTATACGAAGTGCTCTTGTTATTGATCTTGCTCATGATTAACAGTCTCTTGGATGTCTTATATGGATGTATGAGCTACTCTGTGGTTTATTGCAGCTAGCATGAGAGGGCAATAAACCTCCTTGCTGAATCTCTAACAAAACTAATGAAATAGTGAACAAACTATGCATCCAAATTTACAGGCACCTTGGTCACAACATGTTTGTAAAAATGAATCACTTGTATCGGGAAAGCTTGAGCAAGAACAGAGCGTGGAGACTCAGGAACCTTGTTGACAGAGTTTTAGACAGTTCCCGACAATTGGCTTGAAAGTTGGCCTTAAATTTTTGGAACAAAGTTTGTGGTCGCATTGTCAGAACTAGGAAATTTAGGCCATAGTCGCACCCAAGAAGGCTTATCCGTGCGGCTGGAGCCCCCTGACCGCTCTGACAGGCATGTATCTATGCGAATGGGGTGTAAGCTAGGACAGAGGACAGAGACTGGACTGAGCTCAGGGGAAATGGCCACCTGCGAAAAGTAGGTTGATATCAGTGTGATCATATACTTCCGGGGCTTGCACCCGGTAACCAGGAGATCTGGGATGGGTGACCTCCTGGGAAGTCCTGGTTACCGGG
>APFE030053418.1:138022-172444 GCA_000404065.3 Pinus taeda
CGACGCAATGAGTGCTAAGTGAACTATTCAAAAAAAAATCATGAGAAATTAGTCAGTTACGACTACCTCTCATGGAAATGGTCATACGTGAATGACTTACTTAACGCAGTTGAATCCCAAAATGATATCTAATGTTAAAATAATTAATTATTTTTAATGGGACCCTAAGTCTAAACTGAGGAAATTAAAATAATTAATGGGTATTAATCTAAACTGTGGGTGTAACTTCTAGAAGAAGACAAGGATCAAGCCAAAATGATCTAAGCCATTGATTAGAAGTTAATCTAGGTCATTGGTTGTCCAACAGAAAGATATAAGAAAAGGCTCGAGGGGCACTTGGAGTTCAGAAGATCGAATTTATGAAGAAAAGCAGCTGCCAGTGAAAAATTTGAAGTGACCTTTTACAGTGAGGGGTAGGGATAGTTCCAATTGGAGATTTCTCCTGATTCAGGAATACTCAATACAGGAGGCAAAGAGAGATCCAGGAGAGGCAGCGCTGAGCTAGAAGACGCTGACGCAGAGCTGCAAAGGGCCACGCAGAGGCAACGTAGAAGCCTTGAGGGAGTCTGAAATTTGTCTAAGGGTTTGATTTCTATAGCTGGAAGCCAAGGTGTGAGACCGGGAGAGCAGAAGTCTAAATCTCAAAGGCAAATTGATCAGCCAGCAAGAGTGATGCAAGTCCTAGACAGTGTGACGTTGGGCTGATGCAGACACTACGCAGAGGTAGCCAGGGGTTGTTCATTCAAGGGTTGGATCAGCCAAGACTTCCGATGATAGTGTGAGGTAGTCTCTCTATCAGTGATATTCTCTGTAACTATATTGTCGAGAAGGCATCTAGAAGTTGTATAATAATAAAACCCTCAGAACTATTGCACCGGTTTTCCCGCATTGGGTTTTTCTGGGGACATTTGTCTAAAAATAACTGTGTGGATGTGTGTATGATTATTTCTCTCTTGTGTTGTATTTAGTTTCCGCATTTTTATTTTGGTGTAGGTTGCAGTGTATGTATTTCAGTGTTTGCCATAGAAAACTGCAAATAACTTGTTCAATTAATTTAACAAGTAGGTGAAATATAATCAGTTTGCTGCAATAGGAATCGGGTAACCGATTTTTCACATGGTATCAAAGCACAGATCATGAGCAAAAGAGCTCAGAAGCAGAAAGGAAGAGGGAGTTCGAAATTTCTGCAGAGGCGGCAATTCAAAACCCCAAGAGGTAGCGCAGTTCAAAGGCCCGAAGGCCAAAGGCTGACGAGAAATCGATTTCTTTGAGTGAGTCAACAGAGAAATTCAATTTCCAGTTCGAAACACTCAAAGGCAGAACCAACAGCGTATTTTCTTGCAGAGCAAATCTTCAGCTGGGACGCAAATATTTTGCAGCAGTTGTCGGGAAAATAGTGTCAGTGGGAGAGAAGGAGACACACTGAGGGAATTCTTTCTCAGAGGACTTCCAGCCAAGGAGTCTGAATTCTCACTAGCCGAACAGCAAGGGAGAGGGGCAAGATCTATAAGCTCTAGAAGGGAGTGCGTAGGCCAGTCTAGTGCTGCACAGAGGAGAGAGGAGGCTATTCGACTTTTTCAATTGGCAGAGATGGCAGCTAGTGGAGTGAGAGATCATGATAGGTTGGATGGGGCATCCAACTATGTGATCTCGAAGGCAAGGATGTCATGCCTTCTAGATGAGCATTTTCTCAAAGTCTACGTCGACAACGTGGAAGTTGAGCCCGCAGATCCAGATCTGCTCAAGAAGTACAAAGGAGAAATGGCAAAGACAAAAAGAATGATCCTTGACAGAGTAAAGGATCATATAGTCTGTCACATCCCTAGCAGAAACATAGCCAAGGAGATGTCGAATGCATTGTCGACGTTGTATCAAGGATCTTCCGAGCAGCGAAAGATGTACTTGGAGCAAAAGATGAGATCTATGCAGATGCAGAATGGGGAACGCATTGATTCGTTCCTTGCAAAGCTTCAGGAGACCTGAGATGAATTGGCATCTATGGGGTCAACACCTCAAGGTTCCGAGATGGTAAGACTGGCCCTAAACTCAATATCTGAGGAGTGTCAAGTCTTTGTCCAGAGCATCCTGGGCAGGGAAACTTTGCCAAACTAGGATGAGATGTGGGTAGCTCTTAAGCAAGAGGAGTTGAGAAGGGACTTGGTCAAGTGTAAACTTGACGGAAGCAGCAGCAGTGGGTCGAAGCCCAAGGAGGAGGAAGAGAATGTAGCCCTCGCATCCAAGGGGTAGCAGGAGCAATGGAGGCAGAAGAAGGACGTTTCTAAGATCAAATGCTTCAAGTGTGGTGAACTCAGTCACTACGCAACATAGTGTCGTCTCAGAAAAAAGGACAAAGATGAGAAGCATGATCCAAAAGTTACAGCCGCGAAGATCGAGGAGGATGAGTTTTCCATGACAGGCGAGATACCTCTAGGAGGGAGGTGGATTGATTTAGAGTTGTAGTTCGAAAGAGCTACAAATGGGCAGGATCCGTGAGAAGCCCACCTCTTAGATCAATTCCTTGCTACGGGGGCCCAGATCAGAAGTAGCAAGATGAACTAGTGTCAGTTGGTGCAGAGGAGTGTCGAAGTGACAGTTGCAGTGGCTACTAGCACCAGAGACTGAGCAGCGCAGAGCGGAGTTGGCAGCAATGCAGATAGCACAGAGCATAGGTCAACAGCAGCACAGAGGCTTCAAAGGGTCAACGTAGTGACTAGCAGTAGTTAGAACTCCAGCAACGAGATGCATCATACTGAACACCAGTTCCGTAATTTGGGATTCTTTTCCATCGCTGATGCAGTAGCAGCAGTAGTTGGAGAAGGTTGCAATGCAGATGCAGTTGGCAGTGGCAGTACCAGCGACAGCATGGATGCAGATTGAGAGGGAGTTGCAGTACAGATGCAGTCTTTACAGTGTCAAGGTCAACACCAGTACAGATGCAGCATTTGCGCAGTAGTTGGTGGACAGGATGTCAGACATCAGCAGCGCAGAAGAAGATGTTACAAAACAGAGTAATGCTTCAACAGGTTGCACTGCTAAAGCACACTCCTCGTTAAGAGGGAGTATTGATTTATGGTAGCAACGGATGTGCTCTAAGTCTCAAAATTTACAGAGAGGCTTAGACACATGCATTCTCCAATACCCAGAAATATTTATGGGAAATTCCACCCGGAGACAGTTTTATTAAAATAATTAATTATTTTTTATGGGACCCTAAGTCTAAACTTATGAAATTAAAATAATTAATGGGTATTAATCTAAACTGTGGGTGTAACTTCTAGAAGAAGGCAAGGATCAAGCCAAAATGATCTATGCCATTGATTAGAAATTAATCTAGGTCGTTGGTTGTCCAACAAAAAGATGTAAGAAAAGGCTCGAGGGGCACTTGGAGAACACATAGAGGGGAGTTCAGAAGATCGAATTTCTAAAGCATAGCAACTGCCGGTGAGAAATTTGAAGTGAGCTTTTGCAGTGAGGAGCAGGGATAGTTCTGGTTGGAGATTTCTCCTAATCCGGGAATACTCAACAAAGGAGGCAGAGAGAGATCCAAGAGAGGCAGCGCTGAGTCAGAAGAGGCTGACGCGGAGCTACGCAGAGGCAGCACAAAAGCCTTGAGGGAGTTTGAAATTTGCCGGAGGGTTCGATTTCTGTAGCTAGAAGTCGGGGTGTGAGATCGGGAGAGAAAAAGTCTGAATCTCAAAGGAAAATCAATGAGTCAGGAAGAGTGACGCAGGTCCTAGACAGTGTGACGTAGGGCTGACACAGACAATCTACAAAGGCAGTCAGGGGCTGTTCATTCAAGGGTTGGATCAGCCAAGACTTTCAGTGATAGTGTGAGGTAATCTCACAAATCTCTCTGTCAGTGATATTCTTTGTAACTAGATTGTCGGGAAGGCATCCAAAAGTTGTATTCAGGAATTACTACTGCATAATAATAAAACCGTTAGAGTTGTTGCACCGGTTTTCCCGCATTGGGTTTTTCCGAGGACATTTGTCCAAAAATAACTGTGTAGATGTGTGTATGATTATTTATCTCTTGTGTTGTATTTACTTTCCACAGTTTTATTTTGGTGTAGGTTGTAGTGTATGTATTTCAATGTTTGTCGTAGAAAACTGCAAATAACTTGTTCAGTTAATTTAACAAGTAGGTGAAATATAATCAATTTGTTGCAGTAGGAATCGGGTAACCGATTTTTCACAGAATGCAGATTGTTATGCAGATCTATATGTTTATTATGCATGC
This sequence comes from Pinus taeda, assembly GCA_000404065.3. NCBI lineage: Eukaryota > Viridiplantae > Streptophyta > Pinopsida > Pinales > Pinaceae > Pinus > Pinus taeda. Next base: position 142,263 of record APFE030053418.1, read on the forward strand.
ATATCAGTTATTTTACTGTCAGTCATGTCAATTATTTTATTGTTATTGCTATTATATCTATGTATATGATGTTGTTATAGTTTTGGTGTCATTATTTTGATTCATGTATGAATTGATATGCTCTTGATATTATTACGTATTGTGCTAATTGTGATTGACTTGTGCAGATGCAATAGCCTCACCAGAAATAGATTGAGGTAATGCTTTTGATTACGCCTTTTATTTGATTTATCTAACAGTGGTAAGTTGGAGGAAAATAGAAGGCCAAGGGATGAAGAGTAGAGTGGTTGAGTACAGTTCATATGACTCCCCGCACAAGCCAGAAGAGAAATCAATGGGATGGGAGAAATTTGTTGAGTAATAGGGAGAGGGAGACTGTTGATCTAGCAGACACATTAAGAAGTCTAAGGGCAGAGATCAGAAGTTGTAAAGCTGATAATGAGCGGTTGATTGAAGCCTGGGATAAGCTTGCAAAAGCCAAGAAAAGTAAGCTGAGGTTAATGCAGTTATTCTTCAAAGCCTTTCATATTTACAAAAGCACAGACAGTTGGGGAACAGTGACGGAGATAGACAAGAAGAAAAAACTCAGAAAAGGTATAGGATGGACCACCCTGATGATAAAATAAAGAGTGGCATACCCTTGAGTACACCTGAGAGGAGGGCTAGTACGCATGGATTTTATTCTAGCTCTACTTCTAGGAGACGTCATCACCATCACCACCAGAATCATCACATGAGGATTGAGAAGGAGCATTTGCCAGAGGAATTCAAGAAATCCAAGCCTCCTACTTTTGATGGTGAAATGACCAAATCAGAAGATGCAGAAGCAGGTTGCTTGGAATGAGAAAAAATTTCAAACTTCATGATTACTCAGAGAATATGAAAGCCAAGATAGCGACTTTCAGTCTCAAAGGAAAAGCAGATATCTGGTGGGAAGATGTCAAGCATGTCAGGGGCATCAGGGAAGAGCAGCTGACTTGGGAAGAATTTGAAAGACTCTTCGGAAAGAAGTACCTATCTGAGAGGTATTATGATGGAAAGGCCAAGGAATTCTCTGAGCTCAGGATGGGTTCCATGTCAGATGAAGAATATACAACTAGATTTCTAGAGCTATTGAGATATGTCCCATATATCAAGGATGAAAAAGCAAAGATCAAAAGGTTCATCAGCCGATTTCCATTATCATTCAAAGACCAGATTGAGTTTCATAAGCCTTAGTCATTGGAAGAAGCCATCATAAAGTTGAAGCATTGCTATAAACAGTGAAAGCGTAAGCTTGAGTTCAAGCGTGACTGGAAGGGTAGCGAGAAGACCAAAGGAAAATGGCTCAAGAAGTGAGGAAGATCTCAAGACGCAGATGAGAAGGAAAATATGGCTCCTCATAAGAAGTCCAATGCAGCTGAGAAAGGATGTTGGTCTCAGCTTGTGGAGTGGCAAAATAAAGGTAGTGGCAAAGAACCAAGGCAGTGGCAGAGAACCATTGAAGTGTTGGACTTGTGTTGGAGACCATCACAAGAGGGATTGTCCATCGTATCAGGGTGCTAGGCCTCATATCTACAGTGCTCAGGAGGCACATACAGTTGGGGATGTAGCTAAGAGCATTCATTGGAGCTATGCAGCGGTTGATAACAGACAGTCAGACCACCAAGCATCTATCATCAAGATGGATCAGTGTTATTTGGATAATGTAGTGCATGCAGAATCTTGGTTAGTGCAGTTGGTTACAGGGACAAAGAGAAGAGTTCACCATTGGGTGAATTCTTGTGCATTTGAGCTTAATAGCATGCCTACACCAGCAAACCTGAATTTGCTTCCTTTGGGTGCATATAGCATGTTATTAGGCATGGATTGGTTATTTATTCAGAAGAACAAGGTAGATTGCTATGAGGAGGCCATTGAATTCCTGGATGAGATGAGACATAAGGCCAAGTGTATCTCCTTGGGAAGCACCAGTGTTGTTTGTAAAGAAGAAGGGCGGTACTCTCTGATTGTACATTGGTTATAGGCAGTTGAACAAAGTGACCATCAAGAACAGGTATCCATTTCCTCGAATTGATGATTTGTTTGATCAGTTGAAGGGAACTGTAGTATTTTCGAAGATTGGTATGAGATCGAGATATCATCAAATGCACATCAAAGAAGAAGACACCTATAAGACTGCATTTCGTACAAGGTATGGGCACTATGAGTTTGTGGTGGTTCCTTTCGGTCTTACCAATGCTCTAGCCACCTTCATGTGTATGATGAACAATGTGTTGTGCCCTTACCTCAATAAGTATGTGATAGTCTTTGTTGATGAAATATCGGTATATTCAAAGAATGAGGAAGAGCATGTAGAGCATCTGGCAGCAGTATTTAGATTGTTGAGAGAGTATAAGTTGTATGCCAAGCTCAACAAATGTAGCGTCTTTCAGTCTCAGTTTCATTACTTGGGACATGTTTCTAAGGAGGGGATAGCAGTGGATCTAGAAAAGATTAAGGCTATCATGGAATGGTCAACTCCAAAGAATGTGAATGAGTTCAAATCATTCATGGGACTAGTAGGTTATTACAGGAGGTTTATCAAGAACTTCTCCAAGATTGGCCATCCTATCACGTATTTGCAAAGGAAAGGAAAGAAATTTGAATGTACTGATGAGTGTGCAGCCAACTTTGATCAACTGAAGCAATTGCTTAACAATGCTCCAGTTTTGAGGTTTACAGATCCCAATAAGGACTTTGTGGTTTGGACAGATGCCTGCAACGAAGGACTTGGTGGAGTCTTGATGCACGAAGGGCAAGTGGTTTGCTATGAATCACGAAATTTGAATGAGCATGAGCTTAACTATGTGACTCATGATATTGAGTTGGCAGCGATCATTCATGCATTGAAGATGTGGAGACATTATCTCCTTGGCAGCAAGCTCATTTTGATGAGTGATCATAGTGGACTGAGGTATTTGTTTGACCAACCCAATTTGAATGCAAGGCAAGCTAGATGGTTGGCTACTCTTGGGGAGTTTGACTTTGAAATCAAGTACATCAAAGGCAAGGAGAACCGGATTGCAGATACACTCAATAGGAGAGTACAAGTGAATCATATTTCAATTGTGAGCTCTTATGGGATAGATTTGAAAGAGCAGATCTTACATGCAGGGAAACATGATGAGAGGTACCAGTAGCTGAAGTAGAGATTGCAACAGCAAGGTGAGTGTGATAAGGATGAGGAGTATCACCTCACAGCAGATGGCTTGGTTAGATTCAGGAGCAAGATCTATGTGTCAGATAGTAGTGAATTGAAGAAGCTCATTTTGAGAGAGTTTCATGTCAAACCATATTTAGGCCATCCAGGATACCAGAAGAATTTGACAATTATTAAGAAATTCTACTATTGGCCTAATTTGAAGAAAGAGGTGACTGAGCTTGTTGCTAAGTGCTTGGACTGTCAACAAGTGAAAGTTGAATGCAAGCATCCAATTTGTTTGTTGCAGCCTATTTCGATTCTGAAATGGAAATGGGAGGTTATTTCCATGGATTTCATTACAGGATTGTCAAGGACATCGAGGCAGGATGACTTCATCATGGTTGTGGTTGACAAGTTGAGCAAGGTAGCTCACTTCATCGCAATAAAGTCTACTAATCCAGCTATTGAAGTGGCTCAAATCTTCATTAAGGAGATAATGAGGTTGCATGGAGTTCCCAAGAGGATTATATCAGATAGAGATGCAAAGTTCACTTCCAAGTTTTGGAAGGAATTGTTTGTAGGCTTGGGGACAAAGCTAGCCTTCAATGCAGCTTATCATTCGCAAATAGATGGGAAGATAGAGAGAATTAACATGATCCTTGAGGATATGTTAAGGATATATGTCATGCATCAGCATAGGGAGTGGGAGGAGTATTTTCCACTGCTAGAGTTTGCTTATAATAATGGGTATCAGGAATCCTTGAAGATGAGCCCATTTGAGGCTCTCTCTATGGGAGGAGTTGTAGTACTCATATCAGTTGGAATTATCCAGTGAGCAGGGTGTTGAATGGACCTGATATGTTGAAAGAGATGCAGGTTATCAAAAAGAATTTGAAGGCAACTCAAGATAGGCAGAAGAGCTATGCGGATCAACGCAGAATATTTTAGGAGTTTCAGGTTAGAGAGCATTTGTACTTGCATACCAAGCCCAAGAAGAGCTCCTTGAAGATTGGATCATGTGCCAAGTTGGCACCTCGCTATTGTGGACCCTTTGAAATCCTTGAAAGGATTGGACCAATAGCATATAAGCTTGCTTTGCCTCCATCAATGAAAATCCATGATGTTTTTCACGTTTATCTGCTTAAAATATATGTACAGGATGTTGATCATGTGATTGATTAGTTGGTATTGCAAGTGGAACCAAAGGGAGAGTTCTAGCCAGAGCCTCAATGCATCGCGCAATAGAGGAAGCTCATGCTCCGAACCGAGCAATAGAGCAAGTTAAAGTGCAACGGAAGCACTTTGGACCCGACGAAGCTACCTAGGAGATGGTTGATCAGATGCAAACATTATATCCTTTTTTATTTGTTGGTTGAAGCAAATGTGCTTAGGTATATATATATCATTGTAAATATTGTATCGAGTTGTGTTTATAAAGCTCAAATAAGCAGTATATTTGTCATGTTTTCAACAGTTTCGTCTTGTTATAAGAGTCATAAAACGCTGAGAATGGTGTTCCCCTAAGGGGGAGGGGTTTGTAACAGCCTCGAGTTAAATTTCCATGTAAATAAATAATGTATGGACATTATAAAAGCAAAAATCAAACCAAGGTCATCGGACACGTATTTCCACCTAATAGAGTTATCTATTAACCACTCTTACCTATGGAGGTAACACTATTACGTGATCAAAAACCCCAAATTTGGAAGAGAAGCCCCATATGAAGTATCAATTTTCCCTTGACTAACAAGCTTGGTTCACTTAGATGCACTAATGATTATTGTACCTGATGGAGAAGATGCAACATTGGACATTGTGTGTGATTGGCAGGGGGTTTTCATCATGGGCTGGGCAACTTAATTGGGGTCCAAGTCTAGTAGAGGAGCAAATGATGTCATACAAGTGAAGCATTGAGAGCCATGGAAGTCCTACTACTTGTAGAGCATCATTCCACTCCATGGGCACCTACAACACCCCAACCAGTCTGCGCTTTGCCCCACATTATTCGCTAGATGATGCACTTGGACTAGTATGCCCCAACCGGCTTAGCAGTGATCATGTGGTTTGGAAGCTCATCTGAGGCCCGAATGAGGTTTGTGTAATAGCCCAAGGTTAACTTTCCATGTAAATAAATAATGTATGGAAATTATAAAAGCAAAAAATCAAACCAAGGTCATGGGACATGTATTCCAAGCTGAATGGGGGGAAAAACATTACACTTGTTGTTAATTATTTATTCGCTATGGAAAGTGGCATTGACAAGAGGAAAAAGGCAATAAATAGCATATTAATTATTACAAGCCAGCAAAGACATGAGGCAAAAATGCAAAAGAAATAAAGGAAAATGAAAGAAATTCCACTTCAGCGGGTGGGGAAAAGGAAGAGACAAGAAAAAGAGATAAATAGTAAAAGAATATGCATGCAAGGGCAAATGAAGAAAAAGGAAAAGGAAAGAAAAGAAAATTGGAGAAAGAACATTCTAGCAATCTTTTGGGGTAAAGAGAGGGAGAACACGACAGCACTTGGACACAAGCAAGCCACGCAAGACACAAGCAAGAGACAAAGCAAGGAAAGCAAAGAACGCAAAAGGAATTCAAGTGGCAACCAAGAAGGTTTGAACATCGAATAGCAAGGGCAGAAAAGGACAAAGAAAAGGGCATCCAGCAAGAAGATTTTTGCAAGTAACAGTGTGCATGTTTGATTATCTTGTTGGGATTTGAACGCATGGTTCATGAATTGGTTTGCAGGTCATTTTTGTTTTCATTGGCATGGATATTAGCCTGGATTGATAGTCATGTATAGCCTTGCCTTATGTCATTTCCTGGATAGCCATGATGTAGTGGATTCCCTGTTTGGTTGAGCTTTCGATGCCAATAGATTTTGGATCATGGTTGAGGTGGTCTCAGAAAAATGCCAAGGGTTTAGGGTGGAGATGGTTTTCTCTGAGTAAGCTCTTGACAGGTGGGTGGAGACAAGAAAATTCCTCTAGGTATGGTGAAGAAATCTTGAGGCATCCAAACTTGTGTTGGTTTTGGTGATTTCTAGATCCGGTGTTGGGTGAAATCACTGTGGCTTGAGGGTGGAGGTGGTTTTCCTTTGGATTCTTTATATGGTTACGTTTTGGTTTATCACAAGTAATCCCACATTCATGCTTGGAATAATCCCACGAATTGGTTTAGCCCCAATCTATGATCGAGTGGAACTTGGAAGTCCCTACCTTGGTTGGCACTATGCATATGTTTGTTGATTTGGGGTAGCATCGGATGTGCTCTAGCCACGAAAATTGGTGGAGAGGCTAAAGCACATGAACTCTCCAATACTCAGAAATGGTTTGCGCAGATTCTAAACAGTTTGGGAGATATTAAAATAATTAATATTTTTAATGGAGTCTCTAAGTCTAAACTTAGGGAAAATAAAATATTAATGTGAATTAATATAAAACTGTGTTAGAAGGGTCCAAAAGTCATGGATCAAGCCAAAGTTAATCTTAGCCATTGATTAGGGACTTAATCTCGGCCGTTGATTTATCAACGAGAAAAGTATAAAAGGAGGCTTGAGGGTCACTTAGAGAACACACCGAGTTTATCAAGATTTCGATTTTCTGGGGCAGGGTTTGCTGATGAAGTCGAAAGAGTGATCAGAGTTGCAGCTGAAGGGCAATGAATACAAAAGCAGAGAGGCAGAGAGGGTACCAGGAGAATCAGCGCAGAAGTCAGGAGAAAGGGACGCAGAGCTAGCCAGAGGCCACGCAAAGCCAGCTAGGGCCCACGCAAAGCCAACTAGGAGCTGCGCAGTGCCTCAGAGAGCCAGTGTGGGTGACGCAGAGGCTCTAGAGGCTAACGCAGTGCCTCCAGAGGTTGACGCAAGGGTTATTGGGTTGATGCTCGGCCAAGAAGGGTTGACACAGTCCCTAGAGGCAAACTTGGGATTTTCGTGGGGCAGATTGGAGTTGGGAGTTGTCGGAGTGTTTATCCGGGGTTTCAGCCAAAACATCTGTCTCTGACTGAGAAGTACTATTGTCGAGATTATTCTCTATTGGGTGAGCCGGTTTTGGCACCCAGATTGTATTCTGAAACTGCTTAATAATTAAAACCCTCAGATAGTCACACCAGTTTTCCCACAATGGATTTTTCCGGGGACATTGGTCCAAAAACAACAATGTCACTTGTGTGCTTGTTTTGTTTCCTTCAGCTGATGATCTGTAATGTGTTGAGCATGTACTTGTATTTATTTTCAATATTTACATGGTAAATAACTTGTTAATTAATCAGAACAAGTAGGCATAAATAAATCAGAAAGTACATGAAGGGTTTCTAACGAGTTAGACTAAGAAATTCCAACAATGTTAATATGTATTATTCTTTAATGAAGATCAATGAGCACAAGTTTTGGTTTAAAGTGTTGATTATGTGACTGGTTTATTATGGCTTCAATTTGGTTAAATGCTTGTTACATGCATGGTATATTTCTTATTATATGAAGTGTTCTTACAAGTTTTGGTTTAAAGTGTTGATTATGTGATTGGTTTGTCATGGCTTCATTCTGGTTAAATGCTTGTTACATGTATGGTATATTTCTTATTATATGAAGTGCTCATGTTATTGATCTTGCTGATGGTTGACAAGCTCTTGGATGTTTTATATGGATGTATGAGCTAACCTATAGTTTATTGCAGCTAGCATGATTGGGCAATAAGCCTCCTTGTTGAATCTCTGACAAAATTATTGAAACAGTGAACTAAATATGCATCCAAATTTACAGGCACCATGGTCACAACATGTTTGTAAAAATGAATAACTTGTACCGAGCAATCTTAAGCAAGAACAGGGCCTAAGAACAAAGCATGAAGACTCAGGAACCTTATTGACAGAGTTCTGGAGAGTTTTGGGAAGTTGGCTTAAAGGTTGGCCTTAAATTTCTGGAACAGAGTTTGTGGCCGCATTGTGAGAACTAGGAAATTTCGGCCACAGCCACACCTATGAAGGCTTATCCGTGAGGTTGGAGCCCTCTGGACACTCTGACAAGCCTGTATCCATGCGATTGGGATGTATGCTAGGACAGAGAGTGGATTGAGCTGGAAATGACCACCTGGGAAAAGTAGGTTGATATCAGTGTGATCATGTACCCTTGGGTGTTTTGCAGTCAAGTTTGCGAGTTAGACCCCATTTTCATAAAAGCATCTTGGAAGTTGCGTCTTGCTTAGTAACTCTCAACTCATGTTTACCCTAGAAAGCAGGTAAAAGTGGGTAAATGTGGGTTGGGGTGTTTACAGTTTGTCTCACCCATTGAGGCATGGGAGGGCTAGCACCATCCTAAGGGCCCTCAACTTTGGAGCAAAATCAGTCTATTTTATTACCAAGATACCCATGAGACCCATTTTGTGCCCCAAACACAAGACTGGGGTCCACAGGATGATTTGCATGGAGATTTAGGGTCTAACCCTTAGAGTATGATTTATGGAGCCCTCTACACTCACCTGGCACTTGAGGAGCTCGACATATGCCCTAGAAGGGCCTACGCATGCATGATGTCAGCATTTCAACCTCTTTGTGGGTTAATTGTTATGTTTTTCATTGGCTGTGAGGTTGGCTTGTAACCTCACAAGGTATCAACCCATTATTTTATGACTTGAGGGGCTTTAGCCTAAAATTAGAGATCATTGAACATGTATAAATTGGAGAGAGATCATTTCATTCTCTCATCATCATCACTTGGAGAATTCAAACCACATTAGAGAATTTGCACTTGTTTCATTATTGGTTATTGGAGATTTCCTAGATGCATTTCGATTATTGGAAGCTAATTTGGATTGTCTTTGGAGAATGGATGGATATCCTATGTGTTATCTTGTAAGTGTTGAGAAACCAAGTGTTGGAAGAAAATGACTGATTTCTCTTAACTTGATAACTACTTGTGAATATTGTTGGTTTCTTATTAAATTTTATGTTCTCTTCATTAAGCAATTACCAAAACATAAAGATCACAAAGAGACCAAGAACATAAGAAGTTAGGCTCCAAGCCAGGGCAAAACCCCACAAGGGGAAAACCAAAAATCCCTTTTCTTATAGAATTAGATCAAAATGAGATATCCAAGGCCCAAGACCAAGACCAAGACTACCACAAAGACCACAAGTCAACCCTCCTCCAAGTCACCTCCAACAATTCAAAGTCAACAAAAAGTCAACTATGGTCAAACCCTTTTGAAATCTGGTCAAATCGCAGAAATTCTCAGATGCAATGGAGGCCAAATTTTGGCCTTGTAGTAGCCTCAGAAAACCACAAATTTTCGCATGTGTGAAAAGAATTAGGGAAAATACTCTATTTTTCTCTCTTCTTTGACTTTGCCTCCTTTTCCTCTTGTTCTTGGCACAAAAATTGATGTGATAAGTCGATCAGTGAATGGTCTTCCAAGTGGTCAAGTTGACTTGTATATATACATATCCAAGAGGGTCGAATAGCTACCTCTTAGGCCAACTTGGTCTTGTGTTTGACTATTTGACTCAAAATAAAATTATTTTTCTTTTTCTTAAAAAAGTCCAAATGGGACTTTACTCAAATTCATTTATTTTGACTCGCAATAAATTCTCTTTTAACTCTTTTGACTCTAGAAGAATGAAGAACATGCTTTTGACCAAAAACAAAACTAATAATAATGAATATAATAAATATATCAATGATAAAAATTACATTTTATTACATAATGAAGACCGACACTAGTTACATTTTTCAACATTCCCTCTTAACTAGGGAGGTATTCATAATGACACAACAAGATATTATCAAGTTGAAATACTCATATAAGAAAGGATCCGAATTGAAAAGCATCAATCATGATTTATATCATCATAGCCAACATTATCAAAATAGCAAGGTTTTGACTAACAAGCCTTATCTCTCCATTAGATCATAGCACAATGTTGGGAGGCATAAATTTGGACACCATCACCTCTCTAGGCACATACCCCATCCGAATGTTCACCAGGTATGTCCTCACAAGACTATTTCCTAATCCATTATCACAATATTTGACACCAGGAAATATCGGTCCTTAGGACTATTTTTATCTTGGATTAATGTACTTGACTTATGGCAGTTAGTCTTGGTCAAAGTACAAATCCTCAAAGAATATCACTCGAAGATGCTTATCCAATCCACCATTCTCCCTACCAGTGTCTTTACTAGGCTTATGACTATTAGTCATGGCCATAGTACACGACACATGGAGAATATGGTGTCCATCCTCACTCCCTCCCAACTAGGGACGAGACAACCACAAGCCTAAGCTTGTCTTAAGAATACCCATCGAACATCATCAATACATCAGTTACCTACTTCGTCAATGGAGATATTGTTGCTTCACGAATTCATCTTGCATCACGTTACGAATCATAAAGCACTTTGAGCTTCCTAGTTCTCTGACAAATTTCATGTAGCTTTGATCAATATCAAAATCGAATTGAGCATGTCATCAAGTAGTTCATCAAACATTCTAAGGAGTCAAACTGCTTGACCACTGATTATACCAACCGCCATATCGTTTGCCTCTGAAATGCATAGAAGTTTGCTTCATATTTTTCTAGGAAAAATTATACTAGATCTCAATCATTAGTAGTAACCTAAAGTCCCATGTTAGTAAGACTCATCACGTCAATTTCTGCTTTCAGCTCCCTCTGAAGTTGATATTACTTTCTTCGCATTATCTAGCTTCACATTCTTTCAAGAAATTGCATTGAATTCCAAACATAAACGATCACTGGTAGTGTCAACATATGATCAAGGTTTTGAACCGTTAGATCAAGGCTCCTTAGTGATCTTACCATATATCTATAGACTGTCAACAAACCTTCTTGAAGAATAAGTATATTTTAACTTTTTTCCCAACTATCTAGAAGTCATGTATCTGACCAACATGTAAATTGTCTTGTTTCCAACTCCCTCTGAAGATAACATCCGTTTGTCTTGAATTTGATTCCTAGTTGCAAGATCACCTATGATTATGAGACTCTCTTTTTACCTAAAAGGAGTCACTCCTTCCATCTGAGGTAAGAGGAACCTTTTAACTAGCTTCCATGTTGCCCTTTAATTGATAGTCTTTAATGTATACTATTAAATTGTCTACTCTTCCTGTAGAATAAGCTTTACTACATCCCTTTATTACTTCCATCTATTTTGTCAAAATCTAAAATGCTTGGTTCTGGTTGTGTTGTTTGACTCATTATTATCTTCGTTGGTACTTGAGACAAATATCATGTTGGAGAAATGTTGCTTTATTGCCCTTGACTTTGCTATTGTTCTGCTTCTATTGTTAAGTTGTAGTTCTTGATGTTAAAAGAGATGATGGCTGCTACTAAATCTTAACTGCAACTGTATGCCTTTCCTTGTGTAGACAAATTTTGATGGCTTCAAAACCATATGTTTCCTCTTAAACTAGAACTCCACAGCTTCCAAATTTGTCACAAAAATCTTTTATCCTTCAAATGTGACTATAACTGCTACTCTAATTGTTGCCTTCTAAAATGAAAACAAACTTGCTTGCAAACCTGGTACTTGCTAAATTTTTAATAGTAGAGGTCCCTATTGTCTTCAATCTTGGGTTTCTTTTCGGCTTCTTCATCTTCTGTTGCATGTGCTTCATCTCTTTCTTTCATTTTGTTGCTCTTTTTGTTATTAGGCTCCTTAGGACAATCCCTCTTATAATGTCAATATTCATTGCAACCAAAGCATTGAATCGTCTCGGTTTCCAGGACACGTGTTGTTGTTGTGCTTATAATGAGATCCAAATCTTCCAAATTTTCATAACTTTTCAATTTAGCAGCAAATGCTTGAGAGTTTTCATTATGGGGTTCAGTATCATCTTTCGCCTTCGATCTTGTTTTTTCTAGAACACAAAGTCTTATCACCAAGAAATTGATCATCTAGCCTAATTTACTAGATGGATCGAAGTACACCATGTAAAAGCCAATTTTACCATAGTAAAATTGCTTTCACTGTGAGAAATTACTTAATCCCATTTTAAGTAATTTATAATTAAACCCATGAAAAATAATTAAATAAATCACTATTTATTTGATTTTCTTCTAGGAATAATTAATTAAACCATTGTTTTATTATTATTCCTTGTCATATTTGACCCAATCATGAAAAATAAACAGATAAATCATTATTTTTCTTATTTTTCTCTAAGAATAAGTAATTAAACACTAATTAATTATTATTCTTTGTTAAATTTGACTAAATCCTTTAGGAATAATTAAATAAATCCTTATTTGTTTATTATTCCTTAACAAATTCCTTGAGATGATAAATAAATCATTTATTTATTTATTATTTCTAAATAAAAGTTTAAATAATTTCTCCCTCCTAACCAAATATAATAAAATATTCCAAGTGGTTATTCCAAGAATAGGATCAATAATATTTTATTATTGCTCATTATTCGAGGATAACTCAATATTTTGTTATAAATAGAAGGGTTTTCTATTCATTATTCACTTTTGATTATTTTCATTGTTCCACTCACTGTTGTAACTCTGATTATTTTCATTGTCGCACACCATATTATGTTGGGTTTTCATATTATAGAGGAGAGAGACTCTACACACGCTGAAGACGTTTGAGGATAGCCAAGAACCCATCCCATAGAGGGGGACTGGTAACATTTATTTGTTCCCTTCACAGGTGTTATAATAAAATTATTCTTTACATATATGGTTTCCATTGGATGATTGGAATTATTACTCTTTCCTTTTGTTGTTTAACTATGATTGTGGCATAGATCCAGACTTTGGCAGGTTTTGTTTCTATCAGTTGTTGTAGATCTACAATGTTTAGCAGCCATTTATATTGTTGAGATTGTTTGTCATCCACAATCTTAAGTGGGTTCTTTTCATACATCATTGAGAAGAAAACACTACAACACAAAGAGCCCAAAGTTCTTCAAAAGATGGAGTATCTTTCTTGCATAGTTCCACTTGCAAAATCATTCCAAGCTGGAGGTAGAGCATTGAGTAGGAAAGTGATTAATTCAAAATCAGATATGATATCTCCAAGTCCTTGAAGTTTATCCTTTATTTTTGAAATCTTCACAAAGTATGAGGCCACATCCTCATCTTTTGACATTCTTGTTCCATAGTTGACTTCATAGGGATATCCTCTAACTGGTAGTATTAACATAATATAGTTTGACCAATTTATCATAGACTTCTTTGGATGTGGACAAATCTCAAAAGAAAGAGATGAGATGATCTTTGATAGACTCAAAGAGAATTTTGGCCACTTCTTGAGCATTGCTCTTGTTTGGTGTTGGAGGTTTGCCTTCAACAAATTACATGACCTCATTTTCTTTGAGAACTAGATCAATTCTCTTCTTCCAAGCCTTGTAGTTAGAAGCTCCATCAAGTTTGTTGCCTTCCTTACAAATAGAAACCAAGTGCTAGAAGAAAATGATTGATTCTCTTAACTTGATAATTACTTGTGAATGTTGTTGGTTTCTTATTAAATTTTATGTTCTCTTCATCACGCAATTACCAAAACATAAAAATCACAAAGAGACTAGGAACACAAGAAGTTAGGCTCCAAGCCAGGGCAAAACCCCACAAAGGGGAAAACCCAAAAATCCTTCTCTTACAGAATCAGATCAAAATGAGATATCCAAGACCCAAGACCAAGACCAAGACTGCCACAAAGACCCCAAGTCAGCACTCCTCCAAGTCACCTCCAATAAGCCAAAGTCAACAAAAAGTCAACGTTAGTCAAACCCTTTTGAAATTTGGTCAAATCACAAAAAATCTCGGACCTACAGTGAAGGCCGAATTTCGGCATTGTAGTAGAATCAGAAAACTACAAAATTTCACGTGAGCAGAATTAGGGCATAATTTTGATTTTTCTCTCCTTTGACTTTATTCTCTCTCCTTTGACTTTGGCTCATTTTCCTTTTGTTCTTGGCATAGAAATTGATGCAATAAGTTGATGAGTGAATGGTCTTCCAAGTGGTCGAGTTGACTTGTATATATACCTATCCAAGAGGGTCGATTAGCTACCTCTTAGGCTGACTTGGTCTTGTGTTTGACTATTTGACTCAAAATAAAATTCTTTTACTTTTTCTTTCAAAATTCGAAATGGGACTTGACTCAAATACATTTCTTTTGACTCACAATAAATTCTTTTTTGACTCTTTTGACTCTAGAAACATGAAGAACATCCTTTTGACCAAAATAATAATAATAATAATGAATATAATAAATATATCTATGATAAAAATTACATTTTATTACATTATGAAGACCAACACTAGTTACATTTTTCAACAGTAAGTGCTTATTGTTGATAACATTTATCTTGAAATTGTGTAATGTATGCAATTGTTGCTTCTGGATTTTGCTTATTTGTGCCCTAATTGTTGAAAATTAATTTTTGGAAAGGTTATCTAGTTGGGAATTGCATGTATTACTCATTGTATAACATGTAATGAATGTTCCTAGTGGAGGAAACCTATAACTCTCCATCAAATTCCACTTTCCTTAGAAGTGGGTAAATGCTAGAAATTGATACAAGGGCTTCAATCTTTAGCCTCCTTAGAAACGATTTACCTTATCTAGAGTCTCCTTGACTCCATATGACCAAAGGGCAAGGAAATGATCCAAGTCCTTTGTGATCATTCCTACTTTTCATGCATAATTTTTCCTCTTAAAATTTTGGCCCTCTTAAGGATAGGACATCTAACTAGGGCTTAGAGAGAAATTCCTTGGGAGTGGTTTTATCGGGACTTGAGAGTCTAAACATCAAGTGGAGGGTCATGGCTACTTGACTTATAAATTTGGTGGGCATCCACTTAAGTTTCCTCCATAAAATCTCTTGCCCTAGGTGTTGCCCTAAGACGAAAACCATAGTTTTTCATCTTGAGGGCTTTCTTGAAGGTTGTATGAGCTTAGTACTTGTTTAAGTATATCATAAGAAGCCTTTTCTCTCAATTGCCTTGACCTCAGAAACTACTAAACCTAAGCAAAATAAAAATAAAAAGCCTAGGTTTTGTGCATCTTCTTCCTAGGTCTCTCATAGAACGCATATTGCTTCTTAGTGAAGCCTTATACCTTAAATTTGAGTCTTTCCTAATAAATTCTAGCCTATCACCTTATACCCTAACCTTAGAATACCTTTCATAAGGTGATCCTATCCTATCGGGACTCCTCCCATTGGTGAAAGTCTATAAAGAGCAAGGGGTTTTGGCTAAGGTGACATTGGACCTTTACCCCATTGTTAGCACTTAGTTTGGCTTCTAGTCTTGTAGGGTTCCCTCTCCAAGGCTTGTCAGATTTTGTGGTAACAGTCCCTAGGTGGTCGCTTGGCCTTAAGAGGACTGAATTAGGTAGAGAGAAAGCAAGAGAAAATTTTATGGATAAATTTTGATTTGATCACCCACTAAGGATGGCCAATGCCTAGTCTTAAGGTTAATGGAGTCTATGGGCTCCTTAGGTTGGCTAAAACTTGCAAAGGAGTAAGGTTATTTTGATGCCCTAGCATCAAAACCCTAACTATTTTCTTTGTGAGGGATTGAAAGTCACTTGGGAGCACTAATGTAGGATCACGAAGGGGATTGTCATGCACATATCATACTATGAGTAATGCATGCAATAATATGACCTAGCTTCCACAAAATTGATCTTCAATAAAATTAGGGCACAAAATTTAACCTAGATCACTAATTTATTCCATACATTAGACATGAGATCATAAACTTTCAATAGAGAAGCACTTACAAGATAATATGCATGAACAATCCAAGATAACTTCTCCAAAGACAAGACAATAGCTCAAAGACAAATTTCGCTCCATAGACCACATCTCTCCAATAGGAAAAGAGGTCAGAATACAAAAGAAGAGAAGGTCGAGTTCACAAATGATGATGATGATAAATACAATAGTCCTCTCCTCTATTTATATGAGGAGGAATAGTTCCTAATTAGCCTAAAATCCCCTAGGAAAACAAGTAGAGTCATAATGATGCATTGGGTTACAAGCCAACCCATTAGCTTAGACATAAATCAAATGATTTGCCCACACGTGTGAGCCGCAAGACCTAGAAAGGTTGACAACATCCATGTGTTGAGCTCCATGCAGCATGCGTTGAGGTTGTAATGTGCCATGAGTGGTGTAGAAGCCTCTAAAAATCATAATGTGAGGGTAAGACCTCATAATCTCTTTCAAACTCCCTCTGTGGGCACCAAAATTCAGTTTGGGGCACCAAAGGTGGTCTCCTGGGTCTCCAATTTCTCCAAAATGTTTATCTTTGCTCCAATGTTGAGGGCTTTCTAGGTGCTACCAGCCCTCCCATGTCTCAGAAGGTGAGACCATCCTCATCTGTACTCTAGATTAGTTGCCATCTCTCAGAGAATTCTAACACTGACCTGGGGGCAGGTTAGTCCAGGTGCATCATCCTGAAGAAACATCAAATATATTGCAAAGTGGCAGAATATCCTAGATGTAGAAGGTGTCCAAGGGTAGGTGTAATGTGTTGCTACTACTGTAATGTTCCAAACTTAAACAAACAGTGATATACAAAAGCCAATTCGATTTATGCACAGAAAAATTAAATGATCAGCAAATATTCAATACACAACATAAATGAGAACCAGCTGAGCCATTTTATTCATTAATGGAGCAATGTACAATAGTATGGAAAGAGCACCTGGGCTTGCCTCAAGGACAAGCTAGACAGAACCCAAGTGTCGACAGTAATCCAAAATGTTGGAAAGTAATTGCTCCTCTAAAGCTCTACGCTATCTCCCAGTTACGAGAACTGCTGGTTGGAAAGGAGCTGCAAGAAACCTCGCCTCCGGTGCTCTGAAAATGATGAAACTTTAGCCACAAAATCCTTGGCCAAAACCCACAAAAACCTAGAAAGGGTTTGGCCTAAAACCAACCACCCCAATTCGACCTCCTTTATGGCCTATGCCCTCCAAACAGCTCCAGCAATACGGCCTACAAGAAATGGCCACAAAGTCTTCCTCCAAGCTCTAGAAAGGGAGCAAACTTCACCCTAAATAACTCCCCCAACCTCCACAGCAAAGCTCAGCCACAAGGGTTGATACTCTACCCACCAAATGAGCTCCCCAAACACTGCCTCCGCATTGGCCCACGTAGTGTGAAAGTCACACTGCCAAGCCTGAAGCTCAATCAGTGTCCAAACTCCCCCAAAGGCTGACAATCCTCCTTAGCCTCTCCTCTGGAAAATCTCACAACAAAATTCCACTGCTCGGCTCCATAAACAACTCGGCCTCCTCTCTCACTGTGTCCTCCAGAAATACGCACCACCTGGAAGCAAATGCTACTGCTGGAAATCACAATGTGAATCTCCTCCTAAAGAAATGAAGGAAACATTCCTACGGTGGCACTTGCAGTCCCTCGAAGAAAGGGTGAGCTCTTCGCCTAAAGAACTTGTGCTAAGCAACCAGTGACTCAGCTAAGCAGCTCGAGTAACCAAGAGATATCGATATACACTCATGAATGAATAAGAAGAGTGTTTCCCTCCTTATATAGTTTTCATGGGGGAAGTTTCCCTCCATTTCGTCCTCCATCATGGGCCCCACTTAACCAACACCATGCAAAAGTTATCTCCCCTCCATGCATATCGAACTACGAAGTGCATAATTCCCTAATGAGGGTGGCCCCCATGTGTAACTTAGCTTCAAAACAAAACATCTTCTCCTAGTCTAATCTCCTGATAGCATCAAATGGGGTCCACTAACTCCAACATTGGGCGCATAACACAACATTAAATCTTGTCCCAAAATTATTTAGGAAGGGACATGACAGTCCTCCCCTCCCAAATGTTGCTTGTCCCCAAGCAACTTCAATGTTGGATGCTCCATAATGTTCTCTCCCTCCCAAGTGGCATCCTTATCCGATAGATTCTTCCATCGCACCAAGTATTCTTTGATTATCCTGCTCCTGAGCTTCCTCTCTCTTGTTTCCAAGATGGCTTTTGGCTCTAAGATCAAATGCCCCTCATCATTAAGTGGAGGCAACTCTAAGACTGTTGTAACCGACTGCCCCAACACCCTCTTGAGGCATGACACATGAAAGATGTTATGAATCCTGCTCCCTGGTGGTAGCTCCAACTCGTAAGCCACCTCTCCAACTCTCATGCTCACTCTATACGGCCCAAAGAATCTCAGCTGCAGCGTTTCGGCCCCCTTCTGATTGAGTGTGGATTGTCGGTACGGCTGCTATCGAAGGTAGACCAAGTCACCCTCCTCAAAATGTCTCTCTACTCGATGCCAATCAGCATACATCTTTTGTTGGTTCTGGGTTGTCGGTAAGTTATCCTTAAGAGCCTTGAGGATATCTTGGCTCTCTAGGATCCAATCCTTGGCCTTTGGGGCCCTGCTATCTCCAAAAACAATATCAGCAAAAGACAAAGCATCATAACCATATAAAGCACAGAAAGGAGTCATACCAATGGACATATGATGGGTGGTGTTGTAACAATACTCTCCCAAGTGCAACCGTCGAATCCAAGCCCTCTGCTGCCCTATCACAGAATTCCTGAGATAGCCCTCTAACCACTGGTTCACCCTCTCTGTCTGACCATCAGTCTGCAGATGATAGCTAGTGCTCAGGGTGAGCTCAATGCCGACTAGTCTAAAGAGCTCCTGCCAAAATCCTCCCATGAATCGACTATCCCTGTCACTGACTATGGTCTTAGGAGCCCATGCAGACGAAAGACCTCCATGAAGAACAACTCTGTCACCTGTGAAGCTGAAGATCGCATCAATATGGTAAAGAAGTGTGCAAACTTGGTCAATTGATCAACCACTACAAAATTGTTAAAATTGGAAACTAGGGCCAAACTCCATATGGGTCACCTTATTTATGACAGCTGATATTTTTCTTGGATTCCTCTCTCCGAGAGGTGTAGGATTAATCTAAAGATCATCTGATTCCGACATGTAAAAATGAAGATATGAATTTATTCGTATTATTGACAAATTGTCAAGGTTGACCAGCAATCAAAACAACCATTTTTACCCCGAGTTCATCCTCAACGTTGCATATAAAAGGAGACCTCAAGTCATTATTCCATCATCTCATCTTCACTCATCTCTCTCTCCTCACTTGATTGGGTACGCAAATTAGGGCAGCTTTCTCTCACACGTGCGAAGGAAGGAGGATTTTTTGTTTAGCTGCATTGACCAAGTTTGACCAAAGTGCAGAGGTGTTGTTTTGGGTTGCGTTGACCAGCATTGACCTCTCTTTGACTGCGCTTTGGGTATGGTTGCTTCTCCTTGGCAGGCCACAGATTTTGGCACAGAAACGAGGTGATTTGACCTTTGGTTTGACCAGTGTTGACTACCCTAGTTGTTGGATGCAGTTTGACTTTCGTTGACCAGCATTTGACTGGACCTTTTAGGGTTGTTTTGGACTGTTTGGGTTTGCTATTGGAGGCCGAAGTTGACTGGATTTGACCGAGCTGCTTGAAGGAAGAATTCTGCCCTGTTTGACCAGCATTGACTTTTCTGGTTGGGGCTTTACTATTGTTGTCATAAATTATCAGATTTGTAAATTTTGTATTATCTCTCTCTGTTGAACTATTGAAGAATATAAGAAGAATTGATCAAGGGTTTCCCCACATTGGGGTTTGTCCCTAGCTGGTGCCACATCTTGTGTCATCTTGTCTTGATTTGTCTTCTATTGTTTATGTTTATGTTCTATCTGCATTTTACTATCATGTTGATGTGATTGCTAAACTAGATATTAATATTGGGCTAATTAAGAAATTGAAGTAAATTGCTCTTAAGCATAGAACATACCAAAAATTAACATGGTATCAGAGGTGAGGTGAAGACAAAGCCCAAGCAAGAGTGAAAGAGCAATCACCAAAAACAGTTGGACAAGGACAAAAGGCTCAATGGGTTCCTCATCCCACTTCTTCGCTGAAAACAAGCTCCGTGAAAAGTCTGACTATCATGGATGGAAGATGTCTCTTGATCTGACATTGGAAGAACAAGAAGTGTTGGACTATGTGAGGGGTAAAATCCCTGAGCCTCCTTCAAATGCACCGACTACTACAAAGAACAAGTACAACAGGGTTGAAGTCAAAGCAAAGAAGATTATCAGAGATTCCATTGACAAACGTCTGGTGGCCTACATCTCCGATCTAAGCACCTCCAAGGAAATCTATGACAAGTTGGTCAGTTCAAGGTTAGTGATGCGAATCAAATTTTATTTCTCAAAAATAAATTGAAGGATATTAAGAAGGGCAAGGACGAGGATATTCAATCCTACTTCTTAAGGATCACTGTGATCAAGAATGATCTTCTATCGATTGGAGAGGTCATTCTTGACAAGGAACTTACTATCGCTACCCTTGGAGGACTCCTATCTGAGTGGTATATATTTAGAACCACTATTCTCAATAATGATCGACTTCTGGGATTTGAAGAATTGATGTCGAGATGCATTCAAGAAGAGACAAGAATGGTGGAGCAAGAAATGCCTTCTTAAAGAGGCAACCCCGCTGCTTTCTCCACTCGTGCCAATAGGACAAATAATGCAGGGTCTAAAGGTCATTTCAATGGAAATCCCGGATCTAAGGGTGGACGGAAGGGCAGGTGCTTTGTTTGCAATAAGTTTGGCCACTATGCGAGGGAGTGTCCAAAAAGAAGGGACACATCACATGATGATGATCACAATCACTCCAGGGGCAACTTCAACAACAACAATCAAAGGAATGGCAGGTTCAATGGCAAATTAAAAAGGAATGTGGGACATCAATGAAATGGTCAACCCTCCAAGAAAGCAAGGAACTCTAGGTATGAAGAATCAAATGTTGTTAACAATAAGCAGAAGGAATACTATCTTATATCAGCCCTCTCCACTACCTCTCCTCCAGACACTTTGGGGAATTGGTTAATTGATAGTGGTGCCTCAAGGCACTTCACCGAGAACAAGGAAGCTCTCTCTAATCTAATAGAGAAGGAGACAAACTTGGAGATTATTCTTGGAAATGATGCCACCTATCCTGTAAAGGGAGTGTAGGGAATGTTACCCTTCAATTGAATCAAGGTAACATGATTCACTTACAAGAAGTTCTATATGTACCTGATCTCAAGAAAAACCTAGTGTCCATTTCGGCTATGGAAGACAAAGGATACAAGGTGGCATTCATCGATGGAAAGGTAAGTGTTTGGAAAAGAAATTTTAAATATGCTTTTACTCTTGGGTTCTGGGTTGACACTTTGTATCAAGTTGGAGGAAGTCCATTGGGAGCCATGTCTTGCGACACATCTTTACAATCCGAACTATGTCACCGGAGGTTTGCCCATCTTCATTATAAGTCTCTTCCCGATGTGAGACAGATGGTGATAGCTATGCCCGAGTTCAAAGTAGAGCATGAAGGTATATGTCCGGGATGTGCCGAAGGAAAACTTACAAGGGGACCATTCCCCTCAAGTAATAGCAAGACCACCAATATATTGCAGTTGATCCACTCCAACATATCTGGTATGATGCCCGTAAACTCTTTGGGAGGATACTTATATTATCTCACCTTTACGGATGACTATTCTCGCAACACTTGGATCTACTTCTTGAAAAAGAAGGATGAAGCGTTCACCTAGTTCCGTCACTTCAAAGCCATGATCGAAAATCAATCCGAGAAGAGAATCAAGATATTGAGGACTAAAAATGGGACTGAGTATGAATCTAATGAATTCCATGATTATTGCATAGGTGTTGGCATTAAGAGGGAGACTACAACACCATACACTCCCAAGCAGAATGGTGTGGCTGAAAGGAAGAATCGTACTATTATGGAAGTTGTTTGTGCCATGCTTCATGATCAAGGACTTTTGAAGTTTCTATGGGCCGAAGCTGCGAATACCGTCGTGTATGTTCAAAACCGATGCCCTCATCAAGCATTGAACTCCTAGACTCCCGAAGAAATGTTCACTGGTAGGAAACTCGATGTCTCTCATTTTGGAATTTTTGGAAGTCCCGTATATTTTCATGTGCCGAAAGAGAAAAGAAGCAAATTGGGTGCATCTGGGAAGAAAGGTATCTTTGTGGGCAATAGCGAAAATTCTAAGGGCTATATAATTTATGTGGTTGGTCAAAGGGAAGTTGAGATAAGTCATGATGTCACCTTTGACAAAAATATGGCTCTTAGCAAGATCAACAACCTTCCTATCCCAAGGAAGGACAAAGAAGCAGACACCGGAAGACAGGGTGAAAAAGAGGACGAGGCAATGTCAGTTGTTGATGAACCTATGGATCCTATTGATCCTCCTCCCCAAGTGCCCTCCTCCTCTAAGAGGTGACCCTCATGGCTTAGGGAGACTCTCGAAGATGTCGAGAGACATATTGCACCGAGGGAGACTTTCCGTGAGAGCAAGAAGCCGTACAGGTATCAAGGATACTTGACCGCCATGAGCACTATCATTCAAAATGAACCTTCATCATTTGAAGAAGTCATGAAGCAACAAGCTTGGAAGGATGCTATGAATGAAGAGTACGAGTCTATTATGAAGAATGATGTCTGGGATGTGGTCCCTAGACCTCGAGACAAATCAGTTGTCACCTCTAAGTGGCTCTACAAAATCAAGCATGGAGCTAATGGAAGTGTTGAAAAGTTCAAGGCTTGCTTTGTTGCTCAAAGCTTCTCTCAAAAGGAAGGTGTAGATTATGATGAGATATTTGCACCTGTTGCCCGATACACCACCATCCGCTCGATCATAGCCCTTGTTGCCTCGCAAGGATGGAACCTACATCAAATGGATGTCAAGACCGCTTTCTTGCATGGTTCGATCAAAGAGGAAGTCTATGTGGAACAACCTGAGGGGTTTGAGGTTCATGACCGGGAATCTTATGTATGCAGGTTGAAGAAGGCTCTCTATGGCTTGAAGCAAGCACCCTAGGCTTGGTATGAGAGGATTGAAAGCTATCTGATGAAGTTGAGATTCACTAGGAGTGAAGTCGATCTGAACCTTTACTTTAAGGTTGAAGATGATAAACCTCTCATACTGGTATTTTATGTGGACGACCTCTTTCTGACAGGTGCAGACCCTCTCATTCACAAATGTAAGAGGGAGTTGGCTTCCGGATTTGAGATGAAGGACCTAGGACTGATGCACTACTTCCTAGGGTTGGAGGTCTGGCAAAAGCCAAGAGAAATTTTCCTATCTCAAGGAAAATATGTTGTGAAGATAATGGAAAGATTTGGGATGGTGGACTGCAAGCCTGTGACTACCCCGATGGAACTTAACTTCAAGAAGTTATGTGGTAGTGCTGTCGGACCTAAATTGGGAAATACCTCTAAGTATCATCAACTCATAGGAGCACTTTTGTTCTTGGTGAACTCTGGTCTAGATATATGTTTTGCAGTTAATACGTTGAGCCAATATATGGTTGAACCTCATCATATACATTGGATTGGTGCCAAGAATCTTCTGAGATATCTTCGGGACACAATCACTCATGGAATGAGATACACTGCCGGCGATGTGAGGCTAAATGGTTATTCGAATGTCGATTGGGTCGGCAATGTGGTGGATCACAAGAGCACTTCTGAATGTTGTTTCTCTTTGGGTTCTGCTTTAATATCCTAGATGAGCTAGAAGCAGAAGGCGGTTGCCTTGAGCACTGCTGAGGCCGAATACATAGCTGCAAGTATGGCCTCCTATGAAGTTGTCTAGTTGAGGAAGCTCTTCAATGAGTTGTTTGGACATGTGCTGGATACCACCGTGATCCTCTGCGACAACCAGAGTGGGATCCGATTATCAAATAATCCCATATTTCATGATCGCTCCAAGCACATCGATATCAGGTACCACTTTATCCGGGATATGGTATAACGAGGAGCAATAAGGCTCCATCACATTGGGACTGATGAGCAGGTCGTCGACATTCTGACAAAGCCCCTAGGAAAGGTCAAATTCTTGACTTTCCCAGAACAACTAGGAGTCGTGGACAGACCCTCTTATGAGGGTCCTGTATGATATGGGCATTGAGCTCTGCGAGCTTCGGGGGGCTTGGGGTACTTCTTGGAGCAATAAGCAACCATAGGGGGAGTGGTTCAACCTTCCCCTGTGATACCCCGTGGCGACATGTATGCAGCATGAGTGGTTTAGCCTTCCCCTAGTGGTTCATGCAGTCTGGGACTCATGGGAAGTACCTCTCATCTGGCCAATGAGTAGGGAAATGAGGATAGGGACCATAGTACTATCGATGGACACATCGTGTACTACTATACTCCCTATGCTAGGATGATATTGATCTAGGATCAATTGGAACTGACTTCGGGTCAATAAGAGTGGTATGACACACTCTCTTTATTGGAACTGACTTCGGGTCAGTAAGAGTGGTATAAGACGCTCTCTTTTATCGAGGACTGACTTCGGGTCAGTAGAGAATGGTATGCTACATTCTCGATCACTTCTTCTTCTTCATAGTTCAAAAGAGCAGAGTAGAGCAGAGCAGTGCATTGATCGCAGAGATAATACCAACTGGCAGAGGGATTAGCAGATGGAGTTCTTCCTAGTTAAGAGGGAGAGTTAAAATTGGCAACTAAGACCAAACTCCATATGGGTCACCTTATTTATGACAACTAATATTTTTCTTGGATTCCTCTCTCTGAGAGGTGTAGGATTGATCTAAAGATCCTCCGATTCTGACATGTAAAAATGAAGATATTAATTTATTTGTATTATTGACAAATTGTCAAGGTCGGCCAGCAATCAAAACAAGTATTTTTACCCCCAGTTCATCCTCAATGTTGCATATAAAAGGAGGAGACCTCAAGTCATTATTCCATCATCTCATCTTCACTCATCTCTCTCTCCTCACTTGATTGGGTACGCAGATTAGGGCAGCTTTCTCTCACACATGCGAAGGAAGGAGGATTTTCTGTTTAGCTGCGTTGACCAAGTTTGATCGAAGTGCAGAGGTGTTGTTTTGGGTTGCATTGACCTCTCTTTGACTGCGCTTTGGGTGTGGTTGCTTCTCCTTGTCAGGCCGCAGATTTTGGCATAGAAACCGAGGTGATCTAACCTCTGGTTTGACCAACATTGACTGCCCTAGTTGCTGGTTGTAGTTTGACTTTCGTTGACCAGCATTTGACAAGACTTTTTTGGGTTGTTTTGCACTGTTTGGGTTTGTTGTTGGAGGCCGAAGTTGACTAGATTTGACCGAGCTGCTTGAAGGAAGAATTATGCCCTGTTTGACCAGCGTTGACTTTTTTGGTTAGGGCTTTACTGCTGCTGTCATAAATTATCAGATTTGTAAATTTTGTACTATCTCTCTCTATTGAACTATTGAAGAACATAAGAAGAATTGATCAAGGGTTTCCCCACATTGGGATTTGTCCCTGGCTGGTGCCACATCTTGTGTCCTGTTGTCTTGGCTTGTCTTCTACTGTTTATGCTTATGTTTTATCTACATTTTACTATAATGCTTATGTGATTGTTAAACTAGATATTGATATTGGGCTAATTAAGAAATTGAAGTAAATTGCCCTTAAGCATAAAACATACTAAAAATTAACAAAAATACAATCCTTCCCTTGCACTGAGGGAAGTCCAGTAACGAAGTCCATAGAGATGCTCTCCCATTTCCCCACAAGGATGGGACAAGGCTACAACAATCCTATTGGATGGGTCAACTCTCCCTTGTTCCTCTGGCAAGCTTCGCACTCATGTACATGCCTCAACACCTCTCCCTTGAGGCCCTTCCAAATGAAGCGCTCTCTCACTGCCATATATATCTTCCTAAATCCCTGGTGCCCAGACAAAGGAGAATCATGAGCTGCTCAAAGGAAACATTCCCTCAACTATGATCCTGAAACCAAAAATATGCATCCCGTATAATAAATGACTTCATCCATCACCCTGCAGTGCTCATCTGCATAGCTACCCTCCAAGATCTCGCATGCCCGACGATCCTTTGAGTACTCTACTAGTAATTGGGCCTTCCAGTCATGACAAATGCTCATGAGTGTAAGCCCATCTACTCTCTTGGATAGTGCATCTGCCACTACATTGTGCTTTCCCCGCACATACTCAATATCAAAATCATAAGCCTGCACTTTGTTGACCCATCTCTGTTGTCTGTCATTAAGGCCCTGTTGCCCCATAAAATGGCGAACACTGTTGTGATCCTTCTTCACCCGAAATTGATTCCCCACCAAATACCTTCTAAATTTGGCCAATGCATGCATTATGGCCAACATCTCCTTGTCGTAAATGGAACACGACATCTCATGAGGTAGAAGCTTCCTACTCTCAAAAGAAATGGGGTGCCTATCTTGGGACAAGACTGCCCCGATCCCTACACCTGATGCATCGCACTCCAATGTGAAAGGCTGAGAAAAATTAGGGAGTGCTAAAACTAGACAACAACTCATCACCTCCTTGAGGCGATCAAATGCTGCCTGAGCTCCCTCTGTCCACACAAAGGCCCCTTTCTTAGTCAGATCAATAAGGGGTGCTGCCAACTATGAGAAGCCCTTCACAAACTTCTGATAATAGGTACAGATGCCCAAAAACCCTCTCAATGTTGTCACATCTCGTGGTTCTAGCCAATCTCGAATGGCCTGAATCTTCTCCTCATGCACCTTGACCCCATCTGCACCGATGATGTGTCCCAAGAAAAGCATCTTTGTCAATCCAAACTCGCACTTAGACAACTTCGCGTAGAATTGTTGCTCCTCCAATATACACAAGACTGTCTCCAAGTGTCGCAGGTGCTCCTCCCATGTCCTGTTGTAGATCAAGATGTCATCAAAGAATACCAATACAAACCTCCTCAGCTGGCCTCGGAACACATGGTTCATGCATGACTGAAAAGTAGTCGGTGCATTGGTCAACCCAAAAGGCATGACCAAGAACTCGAAATGCCCATAATGACACCTAAAGGTTGTCTTCAGAATGTCCTGCTCTCTCACCCGAATCTGATGATACTCTGACCACAGATCTATCTTAGAGAAGTACTTGGCCCCTCTAAGCTCGTCCATCAACTCATCAATGCACAGAATGGGATACCTGTTCTTCAACACTATGTTGCGGAGGAGCGCCACCCCCCCCTTCGCTCCCGCTCCCAATCCGCGCTCCGAGCGGGAGCGACTCGGGAGCTGGTTGGGAGCGCGTCCCCTAAACAAATTTTCGCTCCCTGCCTTTTCAGGAGCGTTTTACCTTTTTTGCAAATTTTTTTTGGTAGTAATGTTCGAAATGCAATTTTTTTTTAAATAAACAAATAGTTTTTGAGTGGGGCAGCTTAATGATCAAGTCTAGGCCCTAGTATTGATATGCTATTCATGGTAAGGTTAAATTCTTAAAGTAAAAGTGACATTCTCCTTAATCTTCATTTTCATCCTTTTACTTAAATTTTTAACATTACCATGAAATGACTCAGGATGTTTGAGAGTGGTTCTAGCCTCATTGGATTTCATATAGAGAAAGTAGAATTTTAGATTTCATTCAATATCCAGCAGACTTATCAATTTTTCAGGATTTCAGGATTGGGGGATTGCAATGTTTCCATTGAATTTTGTCATGTATTAGGGTATGGAACTCGTATTTAATCAAAAGCACCAATCCCTCTATGTACTTTGATGTTAGTGACATTGGTTGTCGAACTCCTCTATCATGACCCTCCTAAAAATGTACGCATCATTCAAACAATATCTTGACTTGACATGCTATGCTTTTTCTATCTTATGTTAATGCTTACAGGGTGATATTAATGACAAAGATCCCTATACAGATACAAAGGTAATGACAAAGATACCTCTAGATATTAATGCTTGGAGGGTGATATTAATGACAAAGATCCTGATTTTCCAACAAGACTAAAAAATAGACATTTCTCGTGGTGGCAAGAGGCCCAAGCATAAGAAATAGATAATAGATTTACTTCTCTTTTTTAGTTTCTAGTAGCTTTTATAACTATTGACTCTTTCATATTTATTATGATATTCTTTTAAACAATATATGACAATTTAAGTTTGAAGTTGGCAATTATAACTCATTAGTAATGAATTATGAATATGATGCTTCATGAAAGTTGAAAGTTGTTTCATTTCATTTCATTTTATAACATTTCATGTTAGATATTATTTGTTGTAATGGTTACACTTAGCTTACAAGTACAACTTTGGTAATCAATGATGATAAATGTTATATATTGAATTTTGGAAGCTTGAAACTTTAAGATTGATGAATCATGAGACTCAATATGTGGTATGTTACTATGTTACTAACTTGTGGACGTGGTTGATGAAGATTATAACTTCTAGATGATTGTTGTTATATGGTTCAATCTATGTTTTTTTATGTTTTTTATATCTAATTCATTATTCTACATGTTTTTGTTGACATATATGTATCAAAATATAAAAAAATATAAAAATAGATATATTATATAAAAAACGTTCTAGGATTCGCTCCCAAACCGGGAGCTTCTGAAAATGTCGCTCCCACTCCCGTTTTCGCTCCCGCTCCCCGCTTTCGCTCCCACTCCCAAGTAACACTGCTTCAACACCTTCTTGTTGAGGGCCCTGTAGTCAATACACATGTGAAGAGTCCCGTCCTTCTTCACCAGCACAACCGAAGAACCAAACGGACTAGAACTCGGTCTGATGTGACCCAATGCCAACAACACCTGGATGGCTCTCTCGATCTCATCCTTATAGGGCTTGGGATACCTATAGGGTGTGGTGATGACTGCCTGCACACCAGGCTCCAAATCTATAGTGTGCTCAAATCCTCTGTCAAGTAGTTGCCCTGGCGGTATATCTCCAAAAACTACCGAATATTTATCCAGTACTGCCTGTATGTTCGGATGTGGTGGTGTGGTCTTTCCCCCAGCCTCTGAAATCCTCAGCTCTACTGCCCATGCTATGTCTCCATGCCTCAAATCGGCATCCATCTGGTGAGCTGAAACTATTTGAGGGGGGTACGAATGCATGCCCCTAAGAACCATCGGCTTGCCATCTGGCCCAGTAAACTCCATCACCAATTGTTTCCAATCGGTGGTAACCCGACCAAGGCAATACAACCATTGGACACCTAGCACCACATTGGTGTCTGGTACATCCACCACGAAAAAGTGGTATGTCATTGAATAGTTCCCCATAGTCACTGTTAGAGCGAGAATATATCGAGTGCACTACATAGTCTTGTCCCCTGGTATTAGGACTGAAAACCCCTCAAACTCTGTAGTGGTGATGCCCCACCTTTGGACCAGCGGAGCATCAATAAAATTGTGGGTGGCCCAAC
The DNA here is from genome assembly GCA_000404065.3 of Pinus taeda. Taxonomy (NCBI): domain Eukaryota; kingdom Viridiplantae; phylum Streptophyta; class Pinopsida; order Pinales; family Pinaceae; genus Pinus; species Pinus taeda. The sequence continues at coordinate 171,693 of APFE030053418.1, forward strand.
TATCTACCAAGATTGAGACACGTTGCCCCTGCACCATACCTCTGATCCTCAAAGTCAGAATTTCAGAATCCCGCACAAAGACGCTAGGACTCCCCCTGTTGGTGCAAAGGATGCTCCTCCCTAAGGTGGTGGTGGTGGTCCTTTCCCTGCTAGCTCCTCATTGTCTCTACCACCAAACTCCAACTCCTCATCGTCCTCATGATCACTGTCTAAGAAGACCTTGATGTAATAGGCCTTGCCTGTTGTGCACCGATGACCAGGAGCCCAAGGCTCGCAGCATGTAAAGCATAGCTTCTTCCCCCTGATGTCTCTCATGGTCTCGACATCCAACTGACCACGCCCTTGGGTTGCTCTTTGCGCTGTGGGTGCTCGAGTGTCACTTCCCTTCTGAGGGTAGGGAGTGCATGTAGAAAATGGAGCTCGAGCCTTGGGGATGACCCCCTGCAAATACCAAGTACAAGATACTACCTCTAGAAGAGTCAATGGTTTGCGAGACCCCACCAATCCTCGCAATAGCTCTGTCATTCCCTCCACGAATGTGTATACTCTCCTCACATCTAACAAATCAGGCACCATGACTGAGACCCTCAAAAACTCCGAAATATAATGCTCTGGATGCCCTGTTTGTAGGAGTTGGGTCAACTCTCTAAAGTGAGCCTCTGGATCCTTCCGATCAAAGCGCTCCACTACTCTCCATGTGAAATCCTCATAGGAGGTCACACTGGCATGCCCCAAAGTGGACAAACCATAGT